>SKCR01045991.1:0-41777 GCA_019454045.1 Zanthoxylum bungeanum | reverse complement strand
TTGTATCCCCACATCTTTGATATCAAGTGGTCATAAAGTGATGTAGGAGCATTGTCTTATAAGTTATCCAACCTTTTGATGCATTATTTGAAGCTCACAACACAATTTTTTTATAAAGGATTCATATAATTATCTTTTGAAAGGTATGCCCTTTCCTGCTTTTAAAGTATGTTGTTAGAAAAGTGGTGATTTTATCAGAGAGTGATTTGAGATATTTTACAAGCACTTGCGTTGAACCTTAGTTGTTTCAAATCACTTCTACACTTTCCAATAGCTATTCCAAATTCACTCATAATCATGATGGCCATCTTAACTTGAAATTAACAATCTTTACTGCCATGATTTAATCTGATCTCTTTTGATATCACTTGATGAATTAATTATGGATTTCTGAACTTTTACAGGTACTCAGGAAGAATATTTTTTCTGGACCTCCTACAGTTTTCATGTTTAATGGCAAATGGATTCTATCATTACCTGAAAGGTTTCATTTTGAAATTGTAGAACTTCAAGATATAAGTGGACTTGTTCTTCCTCCCTATCTTCCTTGTTAGTTCCATATTTGTTGATAATGTATATAACAAAACAAGTTCAATTGAGTTGTAATGAGTCTTAAAGATCTCCGAGCAATTGGACTAATATTTAGCAGACTGTGTATGAAGAAATCATATATGTGTTGCGTTCGTGTTTGCGTTCGAACGAGTGGCGTTCGTGTTTGGGTTCGAACGAAACTTGGGAGAAGGTTCTCGTGCGTAGTGCGTTCATCTTCCCGTGCGAACAAAATCTTCCAGTGTGTTTGCGTTCGAGGTGCGTTCGAACTAGTTCGCGGAACAGCACGCGTTCGTCACGTGTTATTGTGGCGTTTGAACGCCTTTGTGTAAATATGTTATTTTGGATGCGTTTTAAAGCCAGATTTGCACTTGAAAACCCTTGTCTTTGCCCTACTTATATAAACAAACTTAGAGCCATATTCACAAATGTTGAAAATATATTGTTCAGAGCCTACAAACCTTTAGTTTCAACATTCTTGATAATCCACCTTGAAGACTTCTTTATTTTCCTGTCTTTTCTGTTTTGGTGAGATCCTTCATTGTTTGACCATCAACACAGAAACACAACACTAACCCATTTTCTTAAGCCTTCAGAGTTCTCAAAGAGGAAGATTGATAGTCTGACGTTGCGTGCTTATAGAGTTTATCCGCTCAGAGACTTCAGAGGTTCTGGAGAATACCTTTTGGTGCGGACTTGAAGAGTTCTTTGGGTTATTACAGTCTAAATACTTTTGGCGTTATTAATTTTACCAAATAAATTTACAGAGCACACGCTAGTCGGTAAATTTTTTACTAAATAATCAATTGCTGCGATAAGATGAATATTAAAGCAAAAATGATAAATTTACTCATACTTTTACTTAATTTTATCTCAACTCTCTTATTGTAACTACGGTGAGAGTTGAGATAAAATTCGGGAAAAATATGAGTAAATATATCATTATTCATATTAAAGATGAAAAATATATTTTAAAGTAAGTCATATCAAGAAGATATGAGATAAATAATATATAAATTATGAGTAAAGATGAGATAAATATTTTCTTTTAAAAAGAAAAATATTTACCAAATAAATTTAACTAAAATCACTAATTAAATTTTCTCTTAAAAATGATAAATATATTCAAGTGGCAGCAACATTAAAAAAGAGGGGACACGTATCTGTATTTTCCACATGTTTAGTTCAAAAGTTGTTCCGCGAAACACTTGATTATTACCAGAACCTTTGAGCCAATAATAGTCACCACAGTAGACTTCAACTAAATAAGTGTGGGTGTGGGAGACGTATCAGCAATCATCACTCAACAAAACCATCTCATCACTTACTGTTTTCGATTTTCTCTCTCGAACCCAAAAAAATAAAATTAAAAATTTATCGGGTTCCTTTCTTTTCCCTCACTTTCCTTCTCCCCGTTTGGCCGCCGAGAAAATTTCAAATCACAGGTTACAACTTTTCCTTCATCATAAATTTCTAATTTTGTTTGTTTTTCACTTTCTGACGGTTTCTCGGCATCCAAACTGGATTGGGGGTTTTGAATTGTGTGAAATAGTCAATTTGTGTTTGAATTTGGGAAATTTGTGTTGAATTTGAGGCGAATTGGCGAGAGCCTGTTTTTGTGCGTTAAATTAGGTTTTTTTTTTTTTTTTAGGGGTTTTGCAGATCTGAGAATGCAGAGGCAAACAAGGTATATGGAGAGAACCAGTAGTATGAGTAGAGGGAAGAGGAGCTTAGAAGATAATGAAGAAGAGCAGCCGGAGCGAAAACGCCCTGCTCTCGCTAGGCAATTTTTTGTTTATTTTTTTTTGGTTGTTTCTGTTTGTTAAATTGGTTATTTTTTGTTAATTTTGAGGAATTAGGGTGACAAGCTTTTTTATTTTAGCTGTAGTTGTATATTTATTTGTAAATTTATATTATTTTTTTTTGCGCAAAAAAATTGTTAATTAATAATCAGTGGTTGAATACTTGAAAGGATGGTGAGTCTAGTGAAAGATCAAGCATCATTATGCACTGTCTAGTAATTTTTGGATTCTATTTTTGTTGGCAAAAGTATTTTATTTCTTGTTTGTCTAGTCCTGATGATATGCTGAATACTTCTATTTGATATTATGCAGCAGTAAGAAGGTTGTGAGTTTCAAAATATTTATTGTTGTTTATGATGCAGTGTCATTGTAGAAGCTCTGAAGGTGGACAGTCTGCAAAGGCTTTGCTCATCATTGGAACCTATTCTTCGTAGAGTAGTAAGATAGCTTCTTCTTTGTTACAGACTTGCAGTAACATTTTCTAAAGATATATATAGTTATTATATTTATGCATGATATGTTCTATTAACACCCTGCCTAGCCTAATGATCCGTTTGATAATGATTGATACTTCAAAAATTTTCTATTTTCAGCTAAGTGGAAATGGAAGTGGAGGTTGTCATGTGTGTTTCACATTTTCCATGTTCCTGATCTTTATCAATTGGAATTATGGAGACTATTGTGGTATCCAAGCTATTATTTGTGGCATTTTAGCTTAGACACTGTTTTGTTGGTAGAAGTCTACATTATTTCCTCCATATATTAGGTTTCTTGGCACCTAATATTCAAACTCACTCTACATACATTCAGAAATTTGTGTTTACACATAACTATGGACAACATACACTTATACATGAATTAAATAGTATATAATAATTAAATACTTTAGCTGAAATTCTTGGGGATTTGAATATGAGGTTGAACAATTGACGGTTCTATTATCAAGCTTGGACTCTTCTTGTTGTCTTTTATGAATTGAGCTGAATCAAAGCTTGTTTCAAGCTCAATGATAAATGTTAGGTTCTTTTGCATTTCAAATTTTAGTTAGTTGTTTAAGGTTCTTGGACAATGATTCTTAAGCGAGACTTTTTTGTTTTGAATTTTCTTATGTACTTGATACACTGTCTCTTGTTTTTTCTTCATGCTTCTTTCTCTTTTAAATTTACTTTCTCAAATTCTCTACCTTTTTCTTATATTTAATTCATGTTTAACAGGTAAGTGAGGAAGTGGAACGGGCTCTGGCTAAGTTAGGTCCTGCAAGGCTCAATAATGGACGGTGAGAAATACGTGATCATGTGTGATGGTAGTCGGCTTTATCAAAATTAGGCTCAATGTGAATTTTCCCCGTAGACATTGTGATAGTACCTTTTCTCTTTAATTTTTATTTATAATATGTTAGTAATAAATTAATAATGGATTAGGCATGTGGGTGCCATTCAGTCTTAATGTCTCTATTCTCTCACTTCAGTGCCCCATTTGCTCAAGTAAAGCACATATATTGCCTTCACCTCTGTACCTTTTGGTATGTTCTCACTTATTGGTCCTGCCTCTGTGTAGTGGATATATTAATCTTAAACTTAATATTCAGGGCTTCTCCAAAACGAATTGAGGGTCCAGATGGACGTAACCTGAAGCTGCACTTTAGGTCGAGGTTGTCTCTTCCCCTCTTCACAGGAGGAAAAGTGGAGGGCGAGCAGGGTGCTGCAATCCATATCGTTCTGGTTGATGCAAGCACTGGACGTGTTGTAACTTTGGGACCTGAAGCCTCTGTAAAACTTGATGTTGTTGTGCTTGAAGGAGATTTCAACAATGAAGATGATGAAGGCTGGACACTAGAAGAGTTTGAAAGCCATGTGGTGAAAGAGCGTGAAGGAAAGAGGCCATTATTGACTGGGGATTTGCAAGTGACACTCAAGGAGGGGGTAGGAACGTTGGGGGAGCTCACTTTTACAGATAATTCAAGTTGGATAAGGAGCAGAAAGTTCAGACTTGGCCTGAGGGTTGCATCAGGATGTTGCGAGGGTGTTCGTATTCGTGAGGCAAAGACTGAAGCCTTTACTGTCAAAGATCACAGAGGGGAATGTGTGTTAATGCTCTATTTTGTACTTATTCTTATTTCGTGATATGTCATGAAACCATAATCACGTATTTTTCCTTGCAGTATACAAGAAACACTATCCACCAGCCTTGAACGATGAAGTATGGAGATTGGAGAAGATTGGCAAGGATGGATCATTTCACAAGAGGCTAAACAATTTAGGAATTATCACAGTTGAAGACTTTCTGCGTCTTTTTGTGAAGGATCCTCAAAAATTACGAAGTGTAAGTATAGCTTTTGGTTCCTGGTTAAAATTTTACTGCTTTATAGTTCTCATTCTGACATTGATTTACTTACTGATTGAAGATTCTTGGAAGTGGTATGTCAAATAAGATGTGGGAAGCTCTTTTAGAGCATGCAAAGACTTGTGTCCTGAGTGGGAAGGTTTATGTTTATTATTCTGAAGATTCAAGAAATGTCGGTGTTGTTTTTAACAACATCTATGAGCTGAATGGTCTTATTTCAGGGGAGCAGTATTTTCCAGCTGATTCTCTTTCTGACAGTCAGAAGGTTGGTTATATATTTTTATTTTTCATCCAGATTCTACCTCTTCTTGTGTTATGTTTGTTTTCTTGAGGGTTCTCTGTATATTAGCTGTCCACTATTTGTTCTAGTCTTCAGCAATTTTTGCAATATTGCTTTGCTAGATTTCTTTATGCCTTTCATTTAAGTTAGAAAAACCATATTTAATTTATTGCTAGTCTTAGGTTTTTTATGCCATAACTGGAAGATTAGTTTTTAGTCTAGCATGTTGTGTTTCATTTTTAATTTTTGGGCTTTCCTTATGTTTTGTGCTGCTCAGGCCTGGTCTGTCTTCATTGCTGTATTCATATTTTAGATTGAAGGAATGCTGGAATGGTTTTGATCATTAAGGGGAAAAAATTATGTACTGCAGGTTTATGTGGATGCCCTGGTGAAGAAAGCATATGACAATTGGAATCAAGTTGTAGAATATGATGGCAAGTCGTTTCTGAGCTTCAAGCAAAATAAGAGGTCAAATGCATCTGGAAATGAACTTCAGATAGGTCAGATAGATTTCTCTAATGCTTTAGGCAATCAGTTGCAACTACCACAGTTGCCAGCTGCTGTTCCCAATGAGCAGTCTTCAGCTCATACAGGCCATCCAGTTGGAGGTAAATATTTCTGTCTGCATATATCCTGCTTCTCTGTTTTTTCTCTCTTCAATTTTAAGTTCTCTTTTATTGCTTGACTTTTATTTTCACCATAGAACTTAATACACTACAAGTTTGGACACTAAAGGAAGCAGTGAAAGTCGTGCATAACTTGGATCAGCAAGCTTTCATTACAACCGATTGGGGTTCTGCTCATATATAGATGCTGTGGTAGTATTTTAGATTTTCAGGAGTGTCAGTTTGGGAGTGATACACGAGTAGATAGACCTTTGCCACTTTCCTGGTGTTGAAATGAGCGTGGCTTCATTTTTCATTGAACAATATCAAACATTGATTTCTCAAGTATCAGATAGTGCATGACCCTGGTGATGGAGAACTGATGATATCAAATATCAGTTGCATCTGCTGCGAAGTACGCAATTTGACAATTTCCAAAAACAGTCTAAATGAACCCTTGCCCTAATCATCTCAGTTGGTCATTTGGTCTTATGTTCTGAGAGGGAAAATTCTCGTTTGATGACTCAATTGTTTTTATAAACAGAACTATAAATGTATTTTAGCTAATAGTGTTTAAACTCTACACAAGGCATGTTATAATCATTCTTTTCTCGTTTTCTCCTTGCCAGCTTCAGGTTATACTGATAATATGGCCACAAGGTACTCTACTGAGATTATGAATTCAAATTCCAGTACTCAGTTTGATGAAACTTCATTCGTGTCCAATGACCAGCTGGTCAACAATTCCCACCAAAATCAGAGCACTAGATATGATAACAGTACTGTTGGGCTGGCCCTTGGTCAACCACAATCATCTAACTCTGGATTCCAAGCTATTGGCTCTTCTTCTCAGCCATCTAACCTTAATCCTTTTGATGATTGGGCGCACAACCGTGTCAAGGGAGTTGACGACTTTTTTTCAGAGGAAGAGATTCGAATGCGAAGTCATGAGATGCTCGAGAATGAAGATATGCAGCACTTGCTCCGACTCTTCAGCATGGGAGGCCATGGCTCAGAAGATGGGTACTCATTCCCATCTTACATGCCATCACCAATGCCAAACTTTGATGAGGATCGCACACGTTCTGGAAAAGCCGTCGTGGGGTGGCTGAAGATCAAGGCTGCAATGAGGTGGGGGTTCTTTATCAGGAAGAAAGCAGCGGAGAAGCGAGCTCAGCTTGTTGAGTTAGAAGATGAATAATGGGTAGGTTCTGTTGTCGAGCCTCTTTCTACAGCTCTTCAATATTCTGTAAGTTAGAAAAACTCTTGGGGAGCCAGTGACAAATTGAGGTTTTGATATCCATGAAATTATTGTTTTTGGGTTCTTATTAACACCTTGACGACCTCCTTGCTCCTGATTTCTTGTTAGGAAATTGGAAAGCTCTACTTGTACAGTGGCCTGTACAATAAGTTGTTTATATAATAATCCTTTGTCTTTGTTTGTGTATGGTACCTGGTTTTTAACTCTTAAGATCCCAAGGGGTAATGTGTTTTTTGGTTGATGACCCCTTTTGTTCTTGTTGACTAATTGGGGAAACAATTCTGGTATTTTAGGTATGACTTCAATTGATTGTTTGAACAAATTTACGATGTCCTTTTATTTTCTTGTATCTGATGGGTGATAAATGCTTTGGCGAAGCTTATGTGTCACAGTCTTTGCTGGTCTTAGAATTATGTTTTCTCGAGTCTCCTAAGAGGAGAGAATTTTCTGCACATGCTCGCTATATAGGGTAGGAAGGATTGTGGTTGTGTTTTGATGCCTATCTGGGTTTGAAAAGTCAGATATAATTTCGGAGCAAAACCATCACCATTCACCACCACTCTGATCTGCTCTACTGGTTTTGCACAATGGGCAATTGCTCTGCAACAAATATTCAAAATTTCAAATGATGGTAACATTCTAATGGAAAAATAAAGGATCAATGAAATTTTTGATTTATTTTATGAATTAACATTTCAAATGTTTGCGGCCACCGGCCTGTTTACTTAATTGGGTACCGTAGCCGGTATGATTCAGTGTGCTTCTCCGCATAAATTTGATCCATGAGAAAGTCTCGTTGTCTATTCGAACTTAGGTAAGTGTAGTTTGATGTTATCAGTGATGAATTCAAAATCATTTGAATTTCACCTCAACATAACATAACGAGTTTTTTTTTTTCACGGAACAAACACATATCCAAATTTCACTAATACATAAAACAGGTAATTGAGCCTCGTTTGAGGGGTGGATCCCAATCCCCTTCAATACCTAATCCACTAATTATACTATATGCAAAAGAAGATAAAAATAAATAAACAAGCCATAAACATTAATTTTAACTATATAAGCCAATGAGAACATGCACATGGAAGTTGGGCAACGTAACACAGTAAGGGAACTCATCATACTTGTTATTAAATGGGAGAAAATAATAGATGAACATTTGTCTTCAGGTACCAAAAGCACAAAATTAATTGCATCACCATCAATCTTGCAGCATCCCAAACTCTGGAGTATATTCACCATTTTGCGATTAGGTCTTAATTGAAACCTAAAAATTGAAACGTATGTAATTGTTGAAGTTCTGCTTTCACCTAATAAATACTTGAATACTTCAGGACTCAACCTGATGGACGCGCGGTGCCTAAAACGTTCATTCTGATACAATTGTAAAAGCTAAAATATAATTGAACGAGAATTCATAATATCAGTAGGAGATATAATTACGAATAATTAGCTGGAAAAAAGCACAATAATTTACCGGTATTTTGGTACCACAGGTGTATGAGTTATATGGTACCACCGATAATAATGTACATATATATTAATTATAATTACGATTTATTTAATTTTTTTTTTTACTATTTTAATACGTGTGACAAAATATTATTGGATTGTTATATGTGTGACGTGATACTATCATTGCATAGTAACATTTTTCATAATCGAGGAAAAATGTTGAAGATATGTTGAGAGAAAATCTGAACATCGAAATAACTCTAAGAACAAAAAAGAAGCTAGAAAACTTTATCATGTTGCAAGCATATGTTCCCCATGAGTTGTTTGGTGTCATAAAACTTAAGATTTGATTACTTAAATCTTAGGTTAAAATTTAGGGATGCACGAGCTTGGAGCAACTGAAGATAAAATTTTATCTGTTCCTCTTATGTTAGGTGATTTAACGATGAGGTTTATAACGTTTCAAAAAAAAAAACGTGTTGCAAGCATATGCATATATATATATATATATATATATGCGCGCGCGCTTGAATTTGTACGTGCTTGGAAAGGGCGTGCGCTTGATGTGCGTTAACATGTGCAAGTGTATGAGCAAACATGAGAGAGAGTTTCTGCAGAGAGAATAGAATCATGTAACATCAACATTTTTCAAGAGATTAATATGTATCATATACCTAGATAGCTTATGATTTATGAGAAATTATCTAAGATATCAAGTGTAGTTACTTATAGCTACTGTCATTTTGATGTTTTGTTTGAAAAATCATAGCTTTTTATGTTTGAACGATTAAAATGTTAATTTTATTCTCCAAGAGTGACAAGAAAGTAGCCCACGGACAAAAAACCAAGAAACAAAACGGAAATTAAGCACCGCCTAAAGAATTGAGAAGAGGATCTGTTGGTTATTCAGCTTATTCAAGCAATGATCGATGCCGGTGAGTGGAGTAATACTTTGGTGCAACGGAGGTATATGTTATGTGTTACTACCAACGAATCAGAAAATATCATGTATAATTTAATACATATTTTTTAGTAGTTTTTTAATTTTTTAGCACGCGTGACAATGGGTGATTAGCTTGTTGCATGAATGACATGATACCTCTGTTGCATTGTAGATTTTTTCCAGTGAGAGATAGCTGCCCTGCAGAAGAAAAGCACTTACTGGAGAAGCAGTGAACTACTTCAGGGGAGTCACCATGACTAATTAAGTAAACAAATAGTAATAATAAATAGGGTTCTCTGGGCGGATTATTTTATTGTTTACAAAGAATCAAAGAATTTGAACACCAAAATCTACAAGAATTGAATAAAAATTGGATCATTACGCCAAAAAATAAAAGAATATGATGAATGTGTTGTTGAGTATTTTCTCTAGGAGGTTCTGCATTCAGCAGGGAGACCTTGAGGAAATCTCTTGGTGTCTGTGCAGTAATTGTAAATCATGTAATTATTCTGCACCCATTTCAGCCTTTCTTGACTTGTTGAATCAAGCTCTTGTGAGAACCAAGCACTGCTGCTGGATGTAGAGGAAGCTGAATTTGAAGCGCAAGAAGATTTTCCATTGGACCAGACACAAGCATCAGCGTTGAAGTTTCTATAAGAAGCAGAGAAAGGAGCCTGTGTCCAATCTGTCTTGACAAGGCCACCTCTTGTTGCCCAGTCATCAGCATTCCAGAGAGAAGAATATATTCTCATTGGCTGATTCTTGGGGAATAGGACTCCATTTGACTCTGAATTCTTGAACTCTCTTATGGGTGTGCCATCCACATAGAAGCTGAAAATCAGAAGCAAAAACACATAAGATCAAGAGGTGAAGGAAACAAGTGTTTGATAGAAACATACAAGTGTTCGACGAAATGCCTCATTGAAGGAATAATTACTTACACAATGCGCTGAGGATTCCAGAGAATAGAATAGGTATGAAAATCAGCAGTAGGGTCAAACCAGAGGTGAAATTGTTGCTCTCTGTCACCTTTACCATTTGTGAACACATTGGTATGAAGAGTGTACGGATCTCCACTTAAATTTCCCAAAAATTCGAAGTCTATCTCATCCCATGTTGATCCTGGTGATTTTAACTGCATCAACATATAAAAGAATAAGTCTACGTATCGGCATACTTGATTATCATAGTTAGCTATTCAGCATAAATAATGTAATTATATGGGAGTAACTTACATAATAAGCGGTGACAGTGCCAGCGGAGTTGCCAGGGACAAGCTTGAGCTGCATATCAATCTTGCCATATAGATACTCATGATTGGACTGGAAGCCTGAGCCAGAGGCTTTGTCGAGAGAAAGAGTAAGAAGCTCACCATTGTTGAGTATCTTGGCACGCCCATCTCCCCATGTTATCTCAAAATCATTGTATAAATTACCAGCATAGGCAACTATCAAAGAGCCAGCAAGCACAAGAAATAAACAACAGATGCAACATTTTGAAGCCATGGATGCTTTTAACAGAGCAAGAACCAGATAATGGTATTGCAATTGAAAGAACTTTAATTTGAAAGTGAAGCGATGGATTTGTTGAGGACTGTAATTTGGTATTTATATTTGAAAAGCAGAGGAAACTGTGGGAAGGTTTCAGCCAGCTCAGCTGTGGACAGTTGTTACTAGCCTGAAAAAGTTTAATAAAATAGCTGTACTGTACGTACATGTAATCCAGCAGTAATATTTTATTCTAACACGCGGTTTTGCATTATTTCGGGACCAAAACACTTTTGTTTATTGCTGTCCTGTTTCCATCATTCGCCGACTCATTCGATTTTCCCACCGTCACTATTAAAGACAGTTGAATACTTGAATTCACATGGTTCTATTCTCTCTAACCCGGTTTTTGTCATTTTCATGCATGATTCCGCAATAATTTTTAACGACAATTTCTGAAACTATATAACTAATTTATAAATTATATTTTTTGGTAATTTTTAATACATATTCATACATTAATAAAAAATCGTACCCAATGTACAAGATTCTCACTATAAATAGAACATGAAAAAGTCATAATATACGTAACAAAACTAATGTTTTTTTTTTTTTTTGCACAGAAAAATTGTTTCCAAAATCTGAACATGTGACCGAATATTTGCGCATTAATAATATATTAAATTAGCTAAAAGTATTTTTTATTACTCACAACTAAACATTGAACATTAGTTGATTTGATAAAAACAAGTTACAAAATGAAGTTCCCAATGAGTATCGCTTGGTGGTTGGTGGTAAATGACATAAAATTTGGTTGATATGTTTTGAATTCGAGTTCAGATTGTGCATTTCTTATAAAAACCTGCAACAACCGAGGGTTTTACATATTCCGTTTAAATCCAAATCTGATGATTTCACGACAGAAATATTTCTAACATTTTCCAAAAAAAAAGTTACAAAATGAATCACTTTACCAACTGGTATTATAGATAGTGTGGACTTTACTATTTATAATTTATCATTGATCTCTCCCTCTCTCTCTCTTTTACTTCATCAAATTTCAACAATTTATTAAATTTCATACTTGTATTATGTGTTGTAAATTTCAATCTATAATGTATCATTTACTTTTTCTTATTTTAAAATTTTCCCCTTAAAATTCAGTGACCATGCATAACAAACAGAATAATGTGATCAAAGCAAGAAACGTAAATTATATAAGAACTGTAGCCAAATTTATGTGATGGAAGTATTATATTGTATATATTTTATATTCTTGCACAATCTTGTGCATTCAAGATTGATCCCTCTATGAAGCACCCGTTGCTGGATCACACTCTGGAGGTAGTCCTTTTGGGAAGCGCTTTGTGTCTGTACAGTAATTATAAACCATGTAATTCTTTTGCACCCACTTGAGTTTCTCTTGGCTTGTTTCATCAAGCCGATCGAGCTTCATCCATGCAGAGGAGGAAGAATTTAAAGGGCAAAGAGTAGCAACAATGGGCGACCCTGTGTGCCAAATGCAAGCTTGGGCTTCAAAGTTTCTGCAAGAAGCTCTAAATGGAGCTTTTGTCCAATCTGTTTTAACAAGACCGCCTCTTGTTGCCCAGTCATCGGCATTCCAGAGACTCGAGTGCATTCTCATGGGCTGGTTTTTTCCAAGTTTTTGAACTCTCTGATTGGAGTGTCATCCACATAGAATCTGAAAAAATATTCAAACAGAAACTGCTTGATCGAAAAGGTTAAAAGCTTAAGTGAACAGGTAAGGGCCCAATAACTTACACGATGGTTTTGGGATTCCAGAGAATGGAATATGTGTGAAAATCTGAAGTGGGATCAAACCAGGGATAAAATTGTTGTTCTCTGTCACCTTTGCCTTGTGTGATCACATTTGTGTGAAAAATATAAGGATCGCCACTCAAATTACCCAAGAATTCAAAATCTATTTCATCCCATGTTGATCCTTGTGATGATAACTGCAATACATTAACAAAATTATAAACTTTTAATCAAAATCATAAAGAGGGAATTTTTCTGCAAGAATGAATCAGATTTAGTTAGTGTGGCAGCGTAATTACATAGTAAGAAATGACAGTGCCGGCAGAGTTGCCAGGGACAAGCTTGATTTGCATGTCAATTTTGCCAAATAGATACTCATTTTTGGACTGGAAGCCTGAGCCTGTGTCTTTATCAAGGTAAAGATTGAGAAGTTCTCCATGATTGAGAATCTTAACCTTGCCAATTCCCCATGATATGTCAAAATCTTGATAGAAATTACTAGCAAACAGAACTACAACAAAAGTGCTAAACAATAAAAAATACAGCATTATGAACACTGCTAGTGATGAAGCTGCAGCCATTGATCAATAACTATTGAGAGGTGAAATATTGGGCTAAAATTTTGGATTCTTATAGAGAGGAAAAGAAAGAATTGATTGCCATTTGGAAAAAAAGAAAAATTGTAAGAGATAAGAGAGATGATGGGGAAGAGTAAGAGTCAAGGCAAGCACTTGTGGGGGCAAAGAGCAAGAGGTGGAAACAGATGGCAGAGAGTGAAAATGGTGAATAGAAATAGTGAAAATGGGGATTCATGCATGTCACACAAGTGACAGCCCTAGCCCCTAAGCATGGTTTATTAACACGTTGGTGTTTTGGCTGATGGGAGCTTTTTGACCACACTGTTTAGTCTTCGCATCTACTGACCGAAAGGCTTATGCCTATGTAAATAGGATGACTTTGCTGGAGCTGTGTCCATTGACTAGCTGTGGCAGAGTTTGTGTATTTTTTCTATCATCCTTTAAAATTTTCTATGATTACCATCAAAACATTATTTAAAGCCTTTCAAATAGTGAAGAGTGTGGATTAAGTTGCCGTTCGACAGACAAAAAAAAAAAAAAAAACCATTGATGTTTGAAATTACCGTTTTATGAGTGATATAATATCACTAATAAATAATAATATTATATATGAAAGTTGTATTAAATAAAATTATCATTTATTTAGTTATTTTATACTCTTTAATATGAATGGCAATATATTATTGAATTATTACATAAGTGATATAATAATATTATTATATTATAGAATTTTTCATTGTTTGGATCGATAAAAAAAATTCATTGGAACCTCTTAAATTAACTATGAAATGAAAATAATTTAAGAGGAAATAGTCTCATGATGAGACTCAGATCCTTCTCCCGATCTAGGGCTCAAACATAAGAGAGGGGCTTGTAATTACCACCTGGCTTCTATCCCGAGTGGCCACAATAACTTAAGTTTAATGAACAATTCTAATGAATTAATTTAATCTTACCCTATGCTTAACTAAAATTATTGTACCATATTTGTTACTTATTGCTTATTGTATCTTGCTTTTGGGTGGGTAAAGTCCAAGTTCTTTTTTTAATTCTTTATCATCTTCAAGATATTAGAACCCGAATAACAAATGTATTAATCTCACTTTCTCTAGTTTTTGTATAGATAATTTTTAATATTTTACCAAGATATTCTTCTTGTAATATGATTGTAGCATTCATAAGGTATGAATATTATACTTATTGTTAAACAACAAATTAATTACAATGCATACAAGTAATACAATAATTAGAGGTAAGGTTGGATCTTCCTACATGTCCCAAAATAGATTCCAAAATTTTTAGAATTTAAAATTTTCAAATATCTTCTTTAAAATTCAAAAAAAAAGAACAAATCTCATTGAGGAAGGATCAAAAATTGAACTGAAAGTCAAAAATTGATAAATAAAAAATATATACTTTAAAATCGACATAAAACTAACAAAATTTCAAAAGAAAAAAAAAATTAAACATAACCAACTGAATCAGAAATGATTTGATCCTTTCAAAAATTTAGGTTCAAATCAGTTACACGTGACAAAAGGATATACTTACTGTTGTTTGATAAACATAAAAATAAAGCTTTAATTAATCAAATTAGAAAAGATAGCTACCAGATATCCCAAAAATATTTGTATCAAGTGTGTATGTGTGTATGTATGTATGTGTGTGTATATATAACAAACTATCACTTCTGTTTGGTCCATTATGATTTTGGATCATTTCAAAAGTTCTTTATGAAGGACCAAAAACTGAAAAAGAAGAAGCAACTTGGGGTTGAAAGGAAAAACCCTAATGTTGAAAGCCCTAAGAAGTTCACTTATGCTTCACTTGTGCCGTATCCGGTGAAGGCTGGTGATGATCATTCATCGAGCAGTGATGACTCTTATTTGGATTCACTTCCGCCTGGTTTTCGTTTCAAACCCTATGACGGAGAACTTGTGTTTCATTACTTGCTCAGGAAGTTACTGAATCAACCTTTGCCACCAAATCGGATCGAGGTGGTTGAGTTATATAGATTTAACCCTGACACACTCACAGGTCAGTAATAATTTCTTTTCCTTACATATTTTCTATATTTCCAAGTTGTAAGTTGTTTTATTGGCACTCACTATATATTGTTTATTAGAATAGAAAATATATGAGCGTCCTGTGTAGTTCTTTAGCATTTGAACAAGAATTGTTTAACCATTTAGTTTCTTCTAATTGAAGTGGTTTAAATTGTTCTAATGATTCTGAAAGTTAAATTTCTTGCTTTGGAATTATGACCCCTTACCCTTAGAGGTTCTAAGTTCTAACCATGGAACACGCAAGTCTAAAAAATGCATAGTTTCTCAAGCTTGCATAACTTTTGTTGGTCTATCATAACCAAAACATTTTCAAAGGTTTATATTGATAGATTTTTTTTTCTTTTATCTCAAAGGGAAAAAAAAGGTTCTTGGATCTTGTTAATTCAATTTTTTTTAATCATTTCTACTTTTTACCCTGATAGATGTTTGTATATAACATTATAGTAAAATGATTAGATTTAGAAGGTACTGTAAATCATAAAGATTTAGTTCTTCTGTCATTCGTTATATTTTCTTCATGATATGTTAATGAAATTTCATTTAATCCACTCTACTGTTGAAATAATTTACAGAAAGATACAAGTCACTTGGTGAAATGGAATGGTACTTCTTTACACCAAGAGATCGATCGAAAGTATAAAAACGGGAAAAGACCAAATCGAGCTGCGGCGGATGGATACTGGAAGGCCACTGGAGCTGATAGACCTGTTAAACACAATGGCAAATTAGTTGGATTCAAGAAAGCATTGGTGTTCTATAAGGGAAAAGCTCCCAAAGGTGAAGAGTGTGGATTAAGTTGCCGTTCGACAAATGAAAAAAAAAAAAACCGTTGATGTTTGAAACTACCGTTTTATGAGTGATATAATATCACTAACAAATAATAATATTATATATGAAAGTTGTATTAAATAAAATTATCATTTATTTAGTTATTTTATACTCTTTAATATGAGTGGCAATATATTATTGAATTATTACATGAGTGACATAATACTATTATTATATTATAGAATTTTTCATTGTTTGGATCGATAAAAAATTCATTGGAACCTCTTAAATTAACTATTAAATGAAAATAATTTAAGAGGAAATAGTCTCCTGATGAGACTCAGATCCTTCTCCCGATCTAGGGCTCAAATATAAGATAGGGGCTTGTAATTACCACCTGGCTTCTATCCCGAGTGGCCACAATAGCTTAAGTTTAATGAACAATTCTAATGAATTAATTTAATCTTACCCTATGCTTAACTAAAATTATTGTACCATATTTGTTACTGATTGCTTATTGTATCTTGCTTTTGGGTGGGTAAAGTCCAAGTTCTTTTTTTAATTCTTTATCATCTTCAAGATATTAAAACCCTAATAACAAACGTATTAATCTCACTTTCTCTAGTTTTTGTATAGATAATTTTTAATATTTTACCAAGCTATTCTTCTTGTAATATGATTGTAGCATTCATAAGGTATGAATATTAGACTTATAGTTAAACAATAAATTAAATACAATGCATACAAGTAATACAATAATTAGAGGTAAGGTTGGATCTTCTTACATGTCCCAAAATAGATTCCAAATTTTTTAGAATTTAAAATTTTCAAATATCTTATTTAAAATTCAAAAAAAAAAAAAGAACAAATCTCATTGAGGAAGGATCAAAAATTGAACTGAAAGTTAAAAATTGACAAATAAAAAACATATACTTTAAAATCGACATAAAACTAACAAAATTTTAAAAGAAAAAAAAATTAAACATAACCAACTGAACCAGAAATGATTTGATCGTTTAAAAATTTAAGTTCAAATCAGTTACACGTGGCAAAAGGATATACTTGCAGCTGTTTGATAAACACAAAAATAAAGCTTTAATTAATCAAATTAGAAATGATAGCTACCGGATATCTCAAAAATATTTGTATCAAGTGTGTATGTGTGTATATATAACAAACTATCACTTCTGTTTGGTCCATTATGATTTGTATCATTTCAAAAGTTCTTTATGAAGGACCAAAAACAGAAAAAGAAGAAGCAACTTGGGGTTGAAAGGAAAAACCCTAATGTTGAAAGCCCTAAAAAGTTCAATGATGCTTCACTTGTGCCGTATCCGGTGAAGGAGGATGATGATCATTCTCCGAGCAGTGATGACTCTTATTTGGATTCACTTCCGCCTGGTTTTCGGTTCCAACCCTATGACGGAGAATTTGTGTTTCATTACTTGCTCAGGAAGTTACTGAATCAACCTTTGCCACCAAACCGGATCAAGGTGGTTGAGTTATATAGATTTAACCCTAACACACTCACAGGTCAGATATAATTTCTTTTCCTTACATATTTTCTATATTTCCAAGTTGTATGTTGTTTTATTGGCACTCACTATATATGAATAGTTTATTTGAATTCTGATTTTTTTTCCTACAAGTATATTGTTTATTAGAATAGAAAATATCTGAGCGTCATGTGTAGTTCTTCAGCATTTGAACAAGAATTGTTTAATCATTTAGTTTCTTCTAATTGAAGTGGTTTAAATTGTTCTAATGATTCTGAAAGTTAAATTTCTTGCTTTGGAATTATGACCCCATAACCTTAGAGGTTTTAAGTTCTAACCATGGAACACGCAAGTCTAAAAAATGCATAGTTTCTCAAGCTTGCATATCTTTCGTTTGGTCTATCATAACCAAAACATTTTCAAAGGTTTATATTGATAGATATTTTTTTTTCTTTTATCTCAAAGGGGAAAAAAAGGTTCTTGGATCTTGTTAATTCAATTTTTTTTTCAATCATTTATACTCTTTACCCTGATAGATGTTTGTATATAACATTATAGTAAAATGATTAGATTTAGAAGGTACTGTAAATCATAAAGATTTAGTTTTTCTGTCATTCGTTATATTTTCTTCATGATATGTTAACGAAATTTCATTTAATTCATTCGCTCTACTGTTGAAATAATTTACAGAAAGAATTGTAAGAGTTTGTATAGAAATAGTGGGAGTAGTCTCACGTCTAAAATGTAAATGGAATATGAAAGGTTTATAAGTATTTTCTAAACACTTAAATTAAATTGGGAAAAGCAAGTGGGCTTGGGCTTGGGCTTGGGCTTGATCGATGGTTAGTTTGGTATTAGATTTAATTAATATATATTTAATTAAATCAAACTTGGGCCTTGGGTATTCATTAAATACCTCACTTATTTAAAAATATTTTTTCCTAATTTAGATTTTTGGATTTGAATCATAAGGTTGTGTATATATACAAAGTAGTTGTCACAGAGATGAATGTACAGAATTTCTGAACATAAAGTAATTTTCCATACAAATAAATTATTTTGATCTTGAAAACAAACACTAAGTAAGTTCGCCAGGGATCGAATTTTCAGTGCAGAATCTTCGATATCAGATTATTGAATCCTGTTGGCAGACGTCCGAAAAACTACAAGCACAAAAGTATGGGCGAATTTCTGCTATAGGACATAACCTTCTGTGCTAGCCTCAATCTTCAAAGTCAGATTGCTGTTTTTGTTTTTCGATTACTTGCATTGTAAGTTTCTGTCGATTCAGATTTAATTTGTTGATTAAGTTTCTGTTTTTGGTTCATAAGTTTGTAATTTTGTATATAAGTTTCTGTTTCAAAAAATTCTATTACATTCGTTGATTGTTTTCCCAACAAGATACAAGTCACTTGCAGTGTGTTTGGTTTGGGGGTTTTGGAGGAGTAAATCTTTGGTGCAACAGTGGTATGGATGACGTGGTGCCACCAACCAATTAAAAAATAACATGTTTAATTTTTTTCCTATTTTTTAGTTGTTTTTTGACTTTTTAGCACGCGTGGCAAAAGATGATTGGCTTGTTGCATGGATGACGTGGTACCACTGTTGCACCAAAGATTTTCTCGTTTTGGAGGGGATGAGTTATTTTAAATTATGTTTGTTTGATTTAATTTTTTAAAGGGGAGGGGAGGGGAGCAATATCCCTCATAAGCCAACTTTAGCTCCCCTCCAAAAGTGTGGGGTTTTGGAGGGGTGAGAAATTGAACAATTAAAATTTTAAATACATTGACAAAATTATCTCTACTTGTATATTAAAATCCAAATTGTCATAATTAAAAATCTCTCTTATATTTGCTTCACCATTCAAGACTTGAGCTTAATGATTGTTATTTTGCTGACACCTTATTAACATTTTGCGTATTATCTGAACTTAAATCATTTTAGCACTTTATGCTATAAACTTGGATATTTTACAGTGTTTCTTTATCTATTCATCTATGTCAAAGCGTGGCTACTGGTTTGATGCATGTTTTAATTTTATTTTTAATAACACGTATTATGTAGAGCTTTTAATTTTAATTTTATTCTTTGTTTAATTCAAAGATAATATAAGCCTATATTGTTTTAATTTTATTTATAAAAGGCTACGATGATAAAATAGTAAATTAGTTTTAAAATTCTTCTGCTCCCTTATTGAACCAAACATATATCTAATTAAAAACTCTTCCTTCCCATCTCATCCCCTCCATTAAAATCCCTCACCTCCCCTCCCATTCGTTGAACCAAACATACCCTTGGAGAAATGGAATGGTATTTCTTTACACCAAGGGATCGGAAGTATAAAACTGGGAAAAGACAAAATCGAGCTGCGGCGGATGGATACTGGAAGGGCACTGGAGCTGATAGACCTGCTAAACACAATGGCAAATTAGTTGGATTCAAGAAAGCATTGGTGTTCTACAAGGGAAAAGCTCCCAAAGGTGATAAGACTGACTGGATTATGCATGAATACGTAGTGAATAATCCACCGCAGAAACAAAAAGACGGCGATGATATGAGAGTAAACAAAATTAATTTCCTTCAAGTCCAAATTCATTTTAGTTTTCATTTTTTGGTTTAATTTCACTAATGTTTGCCTTATGTTCCCTTGCAGTTAGATGACTGGGTTCTTTGCAGGATGTATAACAAAATGAAGCAGTCCGCAAAAGTTTCCACTCTAAAACAAGAAAATTCAGGCCAGGGCCAACAGTTAAGAAATGAAGTTCCAACTCAATCTCAAGATAGTGGACAAATTTCAGTTAAAATATTGCCCACCACAAGAGATATTTTCAAGCCTGAAAGCCATGGACTCTCTGATGTGTCTGATTATTACAACCAGGGAAGATTCTTCAGCGCATATGATAATGTTCTTTTATCTTGTCACAGTCCATTTGGTGATTTTCAAAATGGTCAGGTTAATTTTCAGAATTGGCTTCCTTCAAATCCTCAATCCTATGATTACCATCAAAACATTATTTAAAGTCTTTCAATTAGTGGAGAGTGGATTAAGTTGCCGTTCGAAAATTGAAAAAAACTGTTAAAATATTAGAGTCAATAGTTATATTAAAATGAATTTTTTTAATATACTATTGATGTTCGAAATAACCGTTTTATGAGTGATATAATATCACTAATAAATAATAATATTATATATGAAAGTTGTATTAAATAAAATTATCATTTATTTAGTTATTTTACACTCTTTAATATGAATGGCAATATATTATTGAATTATTACATAAGTGATATAATAATATTATTATATTATAGAATTTTTCATTGTTTGGATCGATAAAAAAAATTCATTGGAACCTCTTAAATTAACTATGAAATGAAAATAATTTAAGAGGAAATAGTCTCATGATGAGACTCAGATCCTTCTCCCGATCTAGGGCTCAAACATAAGAGAGGGGCTTGTAATTACCACCTGGCTTCTATCCCGAGTGGCCACAACCCACAATAGCTTAAGTTTAATGAACAATTCTAATGAATTAATTTAATCTTACCCTATGCTTAACTAAAATTATTGTGCCATATTTGTTACTGATTGTTTATTGTATCTTGCTTTTGGGTGGGTAAAGTCCAAGTTCTTTTTTTAATTCTTTATCATCTTCAAGATATTAGAACCCGAATAACAAATGTATTAATCTCACTTTCTCTAGTTTTTGTATAGATAATATTTAATATTTTACCAAGCTATTCTTCTCGTAATATGATTGTAGCATTCATAGGGTATGAATATTATACTTATACTTAAACAATAAATTAATTACAATGCATACAAGTAATACAATAATTAGAGGTAAGTTTGGATAATTTTCAAATATCTTCTTTAAAATTCAAAAAAAGAACAAATCTTATTGATGAATGATTAAAAATTGAACTTAAAGTCAAAAATTGACAAATAAAAAACATATACTTTAAAATCGATATAAAACTAACAATTTTTTTTTTTAAAAAAAAAAATTAAACATAACCAGCTGAACCAGAAATGATTTGATCGTTTCAAAAATTTAGGTTCAAATCAGTTACACGTGGCAAAAGGATATACTTGTATACAACAATTATTACAATTATTACACGGTAATTGGGAAATCCGAATATGACAAAATTACAATTATAATTATTATCCTCAAACAGACCCTAACGGCGGACCCTGAGAGTAGACCCTGACGGTAGAGGCTGAGAGCGGAGGCTGAGGGCAGAGGCAGACCCTGAGAGCGGAGGCAGAGGCTGAAGGGCAGAGGCAGACCCTGAGAGCGGAGGCAGAGGCTGAAGGGCAGAGGCTGACAGCATAGGCTGATGGCAGAGGCTGACAGCAGAGGCTGACAGCAGAGGCTGATGGCAGAGGCTGACAGCAGAGGCTGATGGCAGAGGCTGACAGCAGAGGCTGATGGCAGAGGCTGAGGCTGACAGCAGAGGCTGATGGCAGAGGCTGACAGCAGAGGCTGATGGCAGAGGCTGAGGCTGTTGGCAGATGCTGATGCTGAGGCAGAGGCTGTTGGCAGATGCTGAGTCAGGCAGAGGCTGTTGACAGATGCTGATGGCAGGCAGAGGCAGAAGATGAAGCTGAGGCTGAAGCTGAAGCTGAAGCTGAAGCTGAAGCTGAAGCTGAGGCAGAGGCTGTTGGCAGATGCTGATGCTGAGGCAGAGGTTGTTGACAGATGCTGAACTTTCCCGAGGCTTGTTGTAAAACAACAATATCCTTAAAACAAATTCGTCCCCTACCGTAGGTGCAGTAGAACGTGAGACGATTGTTTCCCAGGATACAACGGAAACGTACGAGAAAGGGCACCACCAGACTCGTATCCAACGAACCACAAAGTGTTTGAACTCTCCTTTTAACAAAACAAAGAAAATGATCTTTCGTGTGTGTGCTATGTCTTTCTCTATTTTCTATTTCATATATTGAAAACAAGAACTGATGTTGTTTATATAGGAAAAGAAAAACACATCTCAATTAATAGAAATTAACTTGCCAATTAAATTTCATAATGGGAGATGTTACACATTGTTGTAACCACTAAGCTAATTAAATTAGCACTAATGGAAATTAAACTATATAACCACCAAGCTAATTAGATTAGCACTTATGGAGATTAAACTTTGTAACCACCAAGCTAATTAAATTAGCTGTTATGGAATTACAAAAGGCTTGAAAATTGTGAACTTTGAGCAACAATTTCTCATTCACCCAAGCACCATTTTAAGCATATGAATATACCATTTCGAAGTACTCACGGAGGAGTATCCGAATCATTCAATAACAACCACTAACACGAAGTGGACCATGCTTAAAATTGAGCCTCAAAATGCTTATAAATAAGCATTTTTCCAACAATCCCCCACATGAATGAAATTGGCGAAAAACGTCGAATAAAATTATTTTTATAAAACATTTTATTTTGACCTAGAAGAGTTCAACGGTTCAACACCTGCATAGGATAGGTAGGCCACAGCCTTTGAACCTTCCCTTGTGAAAATATATCTCATTACTGACTGACAGTTGACGCGATGTCATTGAACTGTACTGCCGTTCATGTAATTGGAGAACACATATCACACAGATATTTTACCTACACATTTGAGTTCTCATTATTATGTTCATTTTGGCCATGAACATCTACCTGGTTCTGCAAGAGTTTCTAAAATTGTGCCCCGTACAATTCCTTTTGAAGCGGCCCCACTTCTCTCTCACATAGGTGATTTCTTATTTAAGAGTATCTCGTAAAACTCTGCTCGGATTCCCGACGCATAAGAATCATTAAAAGCTTTTGCTTAACCTCTATCCATACGAGCATCACTGTTTCATTTCATCATAGGAATGGACTAGAGGGTAACCCCCCCACAGTGATCCAATTATGTCTTTTACGAGTAGGTTGTCCCATTGAACCTAGATCTTGGGATCTCCAGTCAACAAGGTTGGGTTTTCCTTCGTAATAAACATTTATCTAATGGGCTTCAGTCCCATTCCCCTCGATGATTTCACAACTAACTCTCTATTTAACCCTTTGGTTAGCGGATCCGCAATGTTATCATTTGACTTTACATAGTCAATCGAAATAACTCCAGTAGAGAGTAATTGTCTAACGGTATTGTGTCTACGACGAATATGTCTAGACTTACCATTATACATATTGTTATGTGCCCTTCCAATTGCAGATTGACTATCGCAATGAATGCAAATTGCTGGCACTGGCTTAGGCCAACTTGGATATCCTCTAGAAAATTTCGAAGCCATTCTGCTTCTTCAGCACACTTGTCTAATGCAATGAATTCTGATTCCATTGTAGATCTGGCTATCACAGTCTGTTTGGAGGATTTCCATGATATAGCTGCACCTGCTAGTGTAAACACATAACCACTAGTAGACTTTGAGTCTTTCATGTCAGATATCCAATTAGCATCACTGTATCCTTCGACTACAGCTGGATATCTATGATAGTGCAACCCATAATTACGAGTAAAACGTAAGTACCTAAGTACTCTCACTATTGCTTTCCAGTGATCAACCACTGGATTACTCGTACTTGTTTACTGTACAGGCTATATCAGACCTTGTACAACTCGATAGATACATCAAACTCCCGATCACTCTAGAGTATTCTACTTGAGATATACCATCTCCCCTATTCTTTGATAGGTGTAAACTCACATCTAAGGGAGTTCTAGCCACAGCTGAATCATCATTGTTGAATTTACCAAGAATTTTGTCCACATAGTGCGACTGATCAAGAATAAGTCCATCTGGACTTCTCGAGATCTTTATTCCCAGAATGACATCTGCAAGACCCATGTCTTTCATGTCAAACTTGGATTTCAGCATATTCTTGGTAGATTTCACCATTTTGACATTACTCCCACAAATCAGTATGTCATCAACGTAGAGACATAAAATGACATAGCCAACTTCTGTCTCTCTGACATAAATGCATTTATCACATTCATTGATTTTGAAACCATTTGCCAACATGGTGTCATCAAACTTTTTATGCCATTGTTTCGGGGCTTGTTTCAATCCATACAAGGATTTAACTAACTTACAGACTTTCTTTTCTTGTCCTGGAGCTATAAAGCCTTCAGGTTGTTCCATGTAGATTTCTTCATCTAAATCTCCATTCAGAAAGGCTGTTTTCACATCCATCTGATGTACCTCAAGATTGCGCAAAGCTGCAATCGCTAGTATCATCCTTATGTAATTTATTCTTGTTACAGGAGAATAAGTATCAAAGTAATCAAGACCTTCACGTTGTCTATAACCTTTAATTACAAGTCTTGCTTTGTACTTGTCAATTGATCCATCTGCCTTTATTTTCCTTTTGAAAATCAACTTGGACCCTAAAGGTCTACATCATGGAGGAAGATTCACTAACTCCCAGGTGTGATTTTGTAAGATGGATTCAATTTCACTATTGATGGCATCTTTCCACAAGGCACCATCAGTTGACCTTACCGCTTCGTTATAGCTTTGAGGATCATTCTCTAACAAGAATGTCAGAAAATCTGGACCAAATGATTTTTCCGTTCTAGCTCTTTTGCTACGTCTTAGTTCAGGTTCAACAACTTGTTGATCGTCTGGAACATTATTTGTTCTCGGTCCTGACTATCTTCAATGATAGTCTCATGTACCCGTTGTGTACATTTGAATTCGAAATAGTTTTACAAGGAAAAACGTGTTCGAAAAAGGATGCATTCCTCGACTCCATTGTCGTATTCTTGTGAATATCTGGTACATTAGACTCATGCACAAGAAATCGATAAGCATTACTGTTATGTGCATATCCTATGAAAATGCAATCAACAGTTTTTGGTCCTATCTTCACCTTTTTAGGTGGAGGAATGACTACCTTGGCAAGACACCCCCACACTCGAAGGAATTTATAGGAAGGTACTCTTCCTTTCCACATTTCATAAGGAATTTTCCCTGCTTCTTTTTGTGGTACCTTATTTAAAAGGTAATTAGCTGATAAGACAGCTTCTCCCCACATAGTCTGAGGTAAGCCAGAACTGATTAACATAGCGTTCATCATCTCTTTCAAGGTACGATTCTTACGTTCCGCAATCCCATTGGATTGAGGCGAATAAGGAGCTGTGGTTTGATGTATGATTCCATTTTGTTCACAAAGTGATTCAAAAGGGAAAACATACTCACCAACCACGATCACTTCTTAACTCCTTAATTCTTTTATTCAGTTGGTTCTCAACTTCATTCTTATAGAGAACAAATTTCTCTATAGCTTCGTCCTTGCTTTTCATTAAACACATAGCAAAATCTTGTGCAATCATCAATAAAGGTAATAAAATATTTATTACCGCCTCTCGATTGTATTGAATTAAAATCACATACATCGGTATGAATTAGATCAAGTGGTTCAGAGTTTCTTTCAATACTATGAAAAGATGATCTTGTTAGTTTTGCCTCAACACAAGTATCACACTTATGTTTGTTATCAATTTTAAAATTGGGAATATGATTCATGTTAATTAACTTTCGCAATGAATTAAAATTAACATGTCCTAATCTACCATGCCAAAGATTAGAATACTCAACAATATAAGCAGAAGAACTAGCTTTATTGATATTTTTGGGTTTAACAACCATTACATTGAGCTTAAAAAGCCCATCAGTTACATACCCTTTTTCCCACATACATCCCATTTTTAGTCAAAACTACTTTATCAGACTCGAACACCATCCGGAATCCATGCTTGTTCAGAAGCGATCCAGACACAAGATTCTTCCGTATTTCAGGTACATACAGAACATTGTTCAGAGTCAACTCTTTCCCAGAGGTCATTTTCAGAATCATCTTTCCTTGACATTCTATCTCAGATGTTGCTGAATTTCCCATGTATATCTTTTCCCCATTTTCAGCAGGCTCAAATGAAGAAAACATGCTCTTGTCTGAGCATACATGTCGAGTGGCACCAGTATCAATCCACCACTCTCTTGGGTTAGAACCCACCAGATTCACCTCAGAAACCACAGCAGAAAGGTTAATGTCTAAAACATCTTGAGTCATGTTTTCTAGCACATTAGCCTCTTGTTTCTTTTTCTTCTTCGGCAGTCTGCACTCAGAAGACTTGTGACCCATTTTGTCACAGTTGAAGCATTTTCCTTGAAATTTTGATTTCTTGGAAACTCCTCCTTTAGGGCCCATCTTTGACCCTTTGTTCTTGAGGTTCTTGTTCTTATGGCCATGTTCGACCACATTTGCTTTGGCCTCATGAGTCATTCCTCTCTTTTCAGAAACTCGGTTATCTTCCTCAATTCTTAGCTTAAGAACCAAGTCTTCAATGCTCATTTCTTTTCGCTTATGCTTTAAATAATTCTTGAAATCTTTCCAACCAGGTGGTAGTTTCTCAATTATCGAGGCTACTTGGAAGGTTTCACTTAAACTCATCCCCTCAGCATGAATTTCTGCTAGAATAATCTGCAGTTCTTGTACTTGGCTTATCACAGTTTTGGAATCAATCATTTTAAACTCTAGGAAACGGCCTACGATAAATTTCTTAGTACCGGCATCCTCAGTTTTATATTTTCGATCTAAAGATTCCCAAAGCCCTTTAGCTGTTTTCATTCCAGCGTACACACTGTACAAGGAATCACTTAGCCCATTCAGCACATAATTCCGACATAGGAATTCAGAATGTTTCCAAGCTTCAATGGCACTGATGACTTGGATATCAATCTCACCCTCTTTGGGTACATGAGCATCTTCCTTTAGAAACCTCGCAAGGTTCAACGTGGTCAGGTAGAAGAACATTTTCTGTTGCCACCTTTTGAAATTCTGACCACTGAATTTTTCAGGTTTTTCCGCAGCAGGATTGACATGGCTCACATGTCCAACAGGTTGTCTAGCCATTGAGGCAGAAATACTTTGGCCAGCCACAACGGCTGCCATATTAAGCCCAGAGGCTGATGCAAGTTGGCCAACCGAAGGGGCTGCCACTGCACTTTGGTCAGCCACGGGGGCTGCCACAACATTCTGGCCAGCCGAAGAGGCTGCCATATTCGGATCTACTGTGTTTGGACTGATTTCCATATCCACAGAGTCGAATTTTTTTTAAGACTGTATACAACAATTATTACAATTATTACACGGTAATTGGGAAATCCGAATATGACAAAATTACAATTATAATTATTATCCTCAAACAGACCCTAACGACGGACCCTGAGAGTAGACCCTGACGGTAGAGGCTGAGAGCGGAGGCTGAGGGCAGAGGCAGACCCTGAGAGCGGAGGCAGAGGCTGAAGGGTAGAGGCAGACCCTGAGAGCGGAGGCAGAGGCTGAAGGGCAGAGGCTGACAGCAGAGGCTGACAGCAGAGGCTGACAACAGAGGCTGATGGCAGAGGCTGATGGCAGAGGCTGACAGCAGAGGCTGATGGCAGAGGCTGACAGCAGAGGCTGATGGCAGAGGCAGAGGCTGACAGCAGAGGCTGATGGCAGAGGCTGACAGCAGAGGCTGATGGCAGAGGCTGAGGCTGTTGGCAGATGCTGATGCTGAGGCAGAGGCTGTTGGCAGATGCTGAGTCAGGCAGAGGCTGTTGACAGATGCTGATGGCAGGCAGAGGCAGAAGATGAAGCTGAGGCTGAAGCTGAGGCAGAGGCTGTTGGCAGATGCTGATGCTGAGGCAGAGGCTGTTGGCAGATGCTGAACTTTCCCGAGGCTTGTTGTAAAACAACAATATCCTTAAAACAAATTCGTCCCCTACCGTAGGTGCAGTAGAACGTGAGACGATTGTTTCCCAGGATACAACGGAAACGTACGAGAAAGGGCACCACCAGACTCGTATCCAACGAACCACAAAGTGTTTGAACTCTCATTTTAACAAAACAAAGAAAATGATTTTTCGTGTGTGTGCTATGTCTTTCTCTATTTTCTATTTCATATATTGAAAACAAAAACTGATGTTGTTTATATAGGAAAAGAAAAACACATCTCAATTAATAGAAATTAACTTGCCAATTAAATTTCATAATAGGAGATGTTACACATTGTTGTAACCACTAAGCTAATTAAATTAGCACTAATGGAAATTAAACTATATAACCACCAAGCTAATTAGATTAGCACTTATGGAGATTAAACTTTGTAACCACCAAGCTAATTAAATTAGCTGTTATAGAATTACAAAAGGCTTGAAAATTGTGAACTTTGAGCAACAATTTCTCATTCACCCAAGCACCATTTTAAGCATATGAATATACCATTTCGAAGTACTCACGGAGGAGTATCCGAATCATTCAATAACAACCACTAACACGAAGTGGACCATGCTAAAATTGAGCCTCAAAATGCTTATAAATAAGCATTTTTCCAACAATACTTACAGCTGTTTGATAAACACAAAAATAAAGCTTTAATTAATCAAATTAGAAAAGATAGCTACCAGATATACCAAAAATATTAATATCAAGTGTGTGTGTATGTGTATGTATAAATAACAAACTATCACTTCTGTTTGGTCCATTATGATTTGTATCATTTCAAAAGTTCTGTATGAAGGACCAAAAACAGAAAAAGAAGAAGCAACTTGGGGTTGAAAGGAAAAACCCTAATGTTGAAAGCCCTAAAAAGTTCACTGATGCTTCACTTGTGCCGTATCCGGTGAAGGCTGATGATGATCATTCTCCGAGCAGTGATGACTCTTATTTGGATTCACTTCCGCCTGGTTTTCGGTCGGAGCATTGATGACTCTCATCAACGGGCGGAGCGTCATAGTTAGGATCAAATTTATCAATTAGTTTAGTAAACGAGACTTTTACTAATCATAGGCTGACCAGACCCCGACGAGATTTGGTGTTCGTGTGATTAATTGAGGATTTTATTTGTTTTTCTGAAGGGATGAATAGAAAAACCTCTATAAAATTCAGTGAAATTAAGTAAAATATTTTTGATATTTTAAAATTAAAGGAAACCTCTTATGTGAGGTTTTGATATAAATATTTTTGATCTAAATGTAAAGCATGAAGGAAGTTTTGTTTAATTTTAAAATATAAATAGAGAGAGAGTTTTACTTAATTTCCCTAAATATTAGGGTGATTTTTCTCATTTCCCCTTTTTCTGAAGGATAATTATCGACTTATTATTAGAAGAGAATTAGAAATGTGGGAATGCTTATTACACCTGAGTTGAAACAAAATACAATTTGAAAACTTTTATAGGTTCATTGATCAAAGCTTAATGTGAAAACCTTTTTTTTAAAAAAAAATTGTTGGAAAATCTATCTCAAATCATCTATTTTGGGCTTAAGCGAAGCAGGTAAAATCCACAGCTGTTTCAGATACTTTTAAGAAACGCACTTTCTGGATTCGTACCAATGACCTCAAGATGAGATTCTAAATCTCACCACACCAAATCATTGGGACTTAAACTTTTTTGTTTGTTTTCCACTCTTCAAAATAAGTATATATTTAAATTTTAGAATGGCAATGGATCTCTTTCAAAGATAAAAAAATAAAAAATGGCAATGGATCTAGAAAAAAAAACACTTTAACAGTTGAAATGAGTCCCACCATATGGAATCTAATGCCTAATGTCAAATGTGTCTCACCATTTTAAATTATTCTATTGTAATGATCACCTTGGAGTCGAACTTTTTTTTAAAGTACCTAAGAATCGACTTAGTAGTGCTTATAATGAATTAATTAAAATTCAAAAAAAAAAAATGAAATCCTAACTGAATTAAAAAATTTTCAATTTAGATGAAGAAAAATCTGTTTAAGACTCTAATAATAACATGTTTGAATTTTGCTTTAGAGGCTCAGATTTGGAAGCATGGAATTTTAGGATATCTAGTATTATTGTATATATATAATAATTATTTTAATATGGATAAACTATTATTAAAGTTTATGAATCTAATGTGACAATAATATGGACTTATCTATCAAAATGTGATAAACTATATTTTTATTCGTCAAAACAACAAAAATTAAGGACCTCCATAAAAAATATCTTTCACATATTTAACATAGGATAAGTTTGTTCACTTAATTGGGTACTATAGCCGGTAGGATTGAGTCTGCTTTCCCGCATAAATTTGATCCATGAGAAAGTCTCGTTGTCTATTCGAACTTAGGTACGTGTAGTTTGATGTTATCAGTGATGAATTCAAAATCATTTGAATTTCACCTCAACATAACATAACGATTTTTTTTTATTTTTTCACTGAACAAACACATATCCAAATTTCACTAATACATAAAACTGGTAATTGAGCCTCGTTTGAGGGGTGGATCCCAATCCCCTTCAATACGGAATCCACTAATTATACTATGATGCAAAAGAAGATAAAAATAAATAAACAAGCCATAAACATTAATTTTAACTATATAAGCCAATGAGAACATGCACATGGAAGCTGGGCAACGTAACACAGTAAGGGGACTCATCATACTTGTTATTAAATGGGAGAAAATAATAGATGAACATTTGTCTTCAGGCTGAAGCATTTATCAAGTCTAAAAATTACCGAAAGCACAAAATTAATTGCATCACCATCAATCTTGCAGCATCCCAAACTCTGGAGTATATTCACCATTTGCGATTTGGTCTTAATTGAAACTTGAAAATTGAAACGTACGTAATTGTTGAAGTTATGCTTTCACCTAATAAATACTTGAATACTGCAGGATTCAACCTGATGGACGGTGCCCAAACTGCTCATTCTGATACAATTGTAAAAGCTAAAATATAACTGAACTGGAATTCATAATATCAATAGGAGATATAATTCCGAATAATTAGCTGGAAAAAAGCACAATAATTTACCGGTATTTTGGTACCACGGTTGTATGAGTTATATGGTACCACCGATAATAATGTACATATATATTAATTATAATTACTATTTATTTAATTTTTTTTTTTTACTATTTTAATACGTGTGACAAAATATTATTGGATTGTTATATGTGTGACGTGATACTATCATTGCATAGTAACATTTTTCATAACGTAGGCATCAATCGAGGAAAAATATTGAAGATATGTTAAGAGAAAATCTGAACATCGAAATAACTCTAAGAACAAAAAAGAAGCTAGAAAACTTTATCATGTTGCAAGCATATGTTCCCAATGAGTTGTTTGGTGTCATAAAACTTAAGATTTGATTGTTTAAATCTTAGGTTCAGATTTAGGGATGCACGAGCTTGGAGCAGCCGAAGATAAAATTTTATCTGTTCCTCTTAAGTTTGGTGATTTAACGATGGGATTTATAACGTTTCAAAAAAAAAAACGTGTTGCAAGCATATGCATATATATGCGCGCGCGCTTGAATTTGTACGTGCTTGGAAAGGGCGTGCGCTTGATGTGCGTTAACATGTGCTAAGTGTATGAGCAAACATGAGAGAGAGTTTCTGCAGAGAGAATAGAATCATGTAACATCAACATTTTTCAAGAGATTAATATGTATCATATACCTAGATAGCTTATGATTTATGAGAAATTATCTAAGATATAGCTACTGTCATTTTGATGTTTTGTTGGAAAAATCATAGTTTTTTATGTTTGAACGATTAAAATGTTAATTTTATTCTCCAAGAGTGACAAGAAAGTAGCCCACGGACAAAAAACCAAGAAACAAAACGGAAATTAAGCACCGCCTAAGGAATTGAGAAGAGGATCTGTTGGCTAAAGCATATGTCGGTTGGTTATTCAGCTTATTCAAGCAATGATCGATGCCAGTGAGTGGAGTAATAATTGTTTTTTAATTTTTTAACATGACAATTGATGATTAGCTTATTACATAGATGACGTGATACTTCTGTTGCATTGTAGATTTTCTCCGGTGAGAGATAGCTACCCTGCAGAAGAAAAGCACTTACTGGAGAAGCAGTGAACTAATTTAGGGGAGTCATGACTAATTAAGTAAACAAATAGTAATAATAAATAGAGTTCTCTGGGCGGATTATTTTATTGTTTACAAAGAATCAAAGAATTTGAACACCAAAATCTACAAGAATTGAATAAAAATTGGATCATTACACCAAAAAATAAAAGAATAAGATGAATGTGTTGTTGAGTATTTTCTCTAGGAGGTTCGGCATTCAGCAGGGAGACCTTGAGGAAATCTCTTGGTGTCTGTGCAGTAATTGTAAATCATGTAATTATTCTGCACCCATTTCAGCCTTTCTTGACTTGTTGAATCAAGCTCTTGAGAGAACCAAGCACTGCTGCTGGATGTAGAGGAAGCTGAATTTGAAGCGCAAGAAGATTTTCCATTGGACCAGACACAAGCATCAGCGTTGAAGTTTCTATAAGAAGCAGAGAAAGGAGCCTGTGTCCAATCTGTCTTGACAAGGCCACCTCTTGTTGCCCAGTCATCAGCATTCCAGAGAGAAGAATATATTCTCATTGGCTGGTTCTTGGGGAATAGGACTCCATTTGACTCTGAATTCTTGAACTCTCTTATGGGCGTGCCATCCACAAAGAAGCTGAAAATCAGAAGCAAAAACACATAAGATCAAGAGGTGAAGGAAACAAGTGTTTGATAGAAACATACAAGTGTTCGACGAAATGCCTCATTGAGGGAATAATTACTTACACAATGCGCTGAGGATTCCAGAGAATAGAATAGGTATGAAAATCAGCAGTAGGGTCAAACCAGAGGTGAAATTGTTGCTCTCTGTCACCTTTACCATTTGTGAACACATTGGTATGAAGAGTGTACGGATCTCCACTTAAATTTCCCAAAAATTCGAAGTCTATCTCATCCCATGTTGATCCTGGTGATTTTAACTGCATCAACATATAAAAGAATAAGTCGACGTATCGGCATACTTGATTATCATAGTTAGCTATTCAGCATAAATAATGTAATTATATGGGAGGAACTTACATAATAAGCGGTGACAGTGCCAGCAGAGTTGCCAGGGACAAGCTTGAGCTGCATATCAATCTTGCCATATAGATACTCATGCTTGGACTGGAAGCCTGAGCCAGAGGCTTTGTCGAGAGAAAGAGTAAGAAGCTCACCATTGTTGAGTATCTTGGCACGCCCATCTCCCCATGTTATATCAAAATCATTGTATAAATTACCAGCGTAGGCAACTATCAAAGAGCCAGCGAGCACAAGAAATAAACAACAGATGCAGCATTTTGAAGCCATGGATGCTTTTAACAGAGCAAGAACCAGATAATGGTATTGCAATTGAAAGAACTTTAATTTGAAAGTGAAGCGATGGATTTGTTGAGGACTGTAATTTGGTATTTATATTTGAAAAGCAGAGGAAACTGATGGGAAGGTTTCAGCCAGCTCAGCTGTGGACAGTTGTTACTAGCCTGAAAAAGTTTAATAAAATAGCTGTACTGTACGTACATGTAATCCAGCAGTAATATTTTATTCTAACACGCGGTTTTGCATTATTTCGGGACCAAAACACTTTTGTTTATTGCTGTCCTGTTTCCATCATTCGCCGACTCATTCGATTTTCCCACCGTCACTATTAAAGACAGTTGAATACTTGAATTCACATGGTTCTATTCTCTCTAACCCGGTTTTTGTCATTTTCATGCATGATTCCGCAATAATTTTTAACGACAATTTCCTACACAATTTCTGAAACTATATAACTAATTTATAAATTATATTTTTTGGTAATTTTTAATACATATTCATACATTAATAAAAAATCGTACCCAATGTACACTACAAGATTCCCAGAACATGAAAAAGTCATAATATACGTAACAAAACTAATGTTTTTTTTTTTTTTGCACAGAAAAATTGTTTCCAAAATCTGAACATGTGACCGAATATTTGCGCATTAATAATATATTAAATTAGCTAAAAGTATTTTTTATTACTCACAACTAAACATTGAACATTAGTTGATTTGATAAAAACAAGTTACAAAATGAAGTTCCCAATGAGTGCGGTTTTGAGTTCGAGTTCAGATTGTACATTTCTTATAAAAATCTACAACAACCGAGGGTTTTACATATTCCGTTTAAATCCATATCTGATGATTTCACGACAGAAATATTTCTAACATTTCCCAAAAAAAAAGTTACAAAATGAATCACTTTACCAACTGGTATTATAGATAGTGGACTTTACTATTTATAATTTATCATTGATCTCTCCCTCTCTCTCTCTTTTACTTTATCAAATTTCAACAATTTATTAAATTCCATACGTGTATTATGTGTTGTAAATTTCAATCTATAATTTATCATTTACTTTTTCTTATTTTAAAATTTTCCCCTTAAAATTCAGTGACCATGCATAACAAACAGAATAATGTGATCAAAGCAATAAACGTAAATTATATAAGAACTGTAGCCAAATTTATGTGATGGAAGTATTATATTGTATATATTTTATATTCTTGCACAATCTTGTGCATTCAAGATCGATCCCTCTATGAAGCACCCGTCGCTGGAGCACACTCTGGAGGTAGTCCTTTTGGGAAGCGCTTTGTGTCTGCACAGTAATTATAAACCATGTAATTCTTTTGCACCCACTTGAGTTTCTCTTGGCTTGTTTCATCAAGCCGATCGAGCTTCATCCATGCAGAGGAGGAAGAATTTAAAGGGCAAAGAGTAGCAACAATGGGCGACCCTGTGTGCCAAATGCAAGCTTGGGCTTCAAAGTTTCTGCAAGAAGCTCTAAATGGAGCTTTTGTCCAATCTGTTTTAACAAGACCGCCTCTTGTTGCCCAGTCATCGGCATTCCAGAGACTCGAGTGCATTCTCATGGGCTGGTTTTTTGGGTAAGGAATTTTGATTGCTTCCAAGTTTTTGAACTCTCTGATTGGAGTGCCATCCACATAGAATCTGAAAAAATATTCAAACAGAAACTGCTTGATCGAAAAGCTTAAAAGCTTAAGTGAACAGGTAAGGACCCGATAACTTACACGATGGTTTTGGGATTCCAGAGAATGGAATATGTGTGAAAATCTGAAGTGGGATCAAACCAGGGATAAAATTGTTGTTCTCTGTCACCTTTGCCTTGTGTGATCACATTTGTGTGAAAAATATAAGGATCGCCACTCAAATTACCCAAGAATTCAAAATCTATTTCATCCCATGTTGATCCTTGTGATGATAACTGCAATACATTAAAAAAAAAAATTACAAACTTATAATTAAATCATAAAGAGGGACTTTCTCTGCAAGAATGAATCAGATTTAATTAGTGTGGAAGCTTAATTACATAGTAAGAAGTGACAGTGCCGGCAGAGTTGCCAGGGACAAGCTTGATTTGCATGTCAATTTTGCCAAATAGATACTCATTTTTGGACTGGAAGCCTGAGCCTGTGTCTTTATCAAGGTAAAGATTGAGAAGTTCTCCATGATTGAGAATCTTAACCTTGCCAATTCCCCATGATATGTCAAAATCTTGATAGAAATTACTAGCAAACAGAACTACAACAAAAGTGCTAAACAATAAAAAATACAGCATTATGAACACTGCTAGTGATGAAGCTGCAGCCATTGATCAATAAATATTAGAGGTGAAATATTGGGCTAAAATTTTGGATTCTTATAGAGAGGAAAAGAAAGAATTGATTGCCATTTGAAAAAAAAAAAGAAAAATTGTAAGAGATAAGAGAGATGATGGGGAAGAGTAAGAGTCAAGGCAAGCACTTGTGGGGGCAAAGAGCAAGAGGTGGAAACAGATGGCAGAGAGTGAAAATGGTGAATAGAAACAGTGAAAATGGGGATTTATGCATGTCACAGGTTTATTAACACGTTGGTGTTTTGGCTGATGGTAGCTTTTTGACCACACTGTTTAGTCTTCGCATCTACTGACCGAAAGGCTTATGCCTATGTAAATAGGATGGCTTTGCTGGAGCTGTGTCCATTGACTCGCTGTAGCAGAGTTTGTGTATTTTTTCTATCATCCATTAAAATTTTCTATGATTACCATCAAAACATTATTTAAAGTCTTTCAATTAGTGGAGAGAGGATTAAGTTACCGTTCGACAAATTAAAAAATTGTTAAAATATTAGAGTCAATAGTTATATTAAAATGATTTTTTTTTATATACTATTGATGTTCGAATTTACCGTTTTATGAGTGACATGATACCAACAACTAATAATTATGTATTTATGAAAATTATGTTAAATAAAATTATCATTTATTTAATTATTTATAACTATTTAATTAAGTAACAATATTTGAAGTATTATATGAGTGAAATAATAGTATTATTATATAATAGAATTTTTCATTGTTTGGATCGATAAAAAATTCATTGGAACCTCTTAAATTAACTATTAAATGAAAATAATTTAAGAGGAAATAGTCTCATGATGAGACTCAGATCCTTCTCCCGATCTAGGGCTCAAACATAAGAGAGGGGCTTGTAATTACCACCTGGCTTCTATCCCGAGTGGCCACAACCCACAATAACTTAAGTTTAATGAACAATTCTAATGAATTAATTTAATCTTACGCTATGCTTAACTAAAATTATTGTACCATATTTGTTACTGATTGATTATTGTATCTTGCTTTTGGGTGGGTAAAGTCCAAGTTCTTTTTTTAATTCTTTATCATCTTCAAGATATTAGAACCCGAATAACAAATGTATTAATCTCACTTTCTCTAGTTTTTGTATAGATAATTTTTAATATTTTACCAAGATATTCTTCTTGTAATATGATTGTAGCATTCATAAGGTATGAATGTAATACTTATTGTTAAACAACAAATCAATTACAATGCATACAAGTAATACAATAATTAGAGGTAAGTTTGGATCTTCCTACATGTCCCAAAATAGATTCCAAATTTTTTAGAATTTAAAATTTTCAAATATCTTATTTAAAATTCAAAAAAGAACAAATCTCATTGAGGAAGGATTAAAAATTGAACTGAAAGTCAAAAATTGAAAAATAAAAAACATATACTTTAAAATCGACATAAAAATTAAAACAAACAAAATTTTAAAGAAAAAAAAAATTAAACATAACCAACTGAACCAGAAATGATTTGATCCTTTCAAAAATTTAGGTTCAAATTAGTTACACGTGGCAAAAGGATATACTTGCTGCTGTTTGATAAACATAAAATAAAGCTTTAATTAATCAAATTAGAAAATGATTTTGTATCATTTCAAAAGTTCTTTATGAAGGACCAAAAACAGAAAAAGAAGAAGCAACTTGGGGTTGAAAGGAAAAACCCTAATGTTGAAAGCCCTAAAAAATTCACTGATGCTTCACTTGTGTCGTATCCGGCGAAGGCTGATGATGATCATTCTCCGAGCAGTGATGACTCTTATTTGGATTCACTTCCGCCTGGTTTTCGGTTCAAACCCTATGACGGAGAACTTGTGTTTCATTACTTGCTCAGGAAGTTACTGAATCAACCTTTGCCACCAAACCGGATCAAGGTGGTTGAGTTATATAGATTTAACCCTGACACACTCACAGGTCAGATATAATTTCTTTTGCTTACATATTTTCTCTATTTCCAAGTTGTATGTTGTTTTATTGGCACTCACTATATATTTGATTTTTTATTTTTTTTTTCCTTCAAGTATATTGTTTATTAGAATAGAAAATATCTGAGCGTCCTGTGTAGTTCTTCAGCATTTGAACAAGAATTGTCTAATCATTTAGTCTCTTCTAACTGAAGTGGTTTAAACTGTTCTAATGATTCTGAAAGTTATAAATTCCTTGCTTTGGAATTATGACCCCTTACCCTTAGAGATTCTAAGTTCTAACCATGGAGCACACAAGTCTAAAAAATGCATAGTTTCTCAAGCTTGCATATCTTTTGTTGGTCTATCATAACCAAAAATTTTCAAAAGGTTTATATTGATAGATTTTTTTTTCCTGTAATCTCGAAGGGAAAAAAAAAAGGTTCTTGGATCTTGTTAATTCATTTTTTTTTTTTAATCATTTCTACTCTTTACCCTGATAGATGTTTGTATATAACATTATAGTAAAATGATTAGATTTAGAAGGTACTGTAAATCATAAAGGTTTAGGTATTTTGTCATTCGTTATATTTTGTTCATGATATGTTACTGAAATTTCATTTAATCCACTCTACTGTTGAAATAATTTACAGAAAGATACAAGTCACTTGGTGAAATGGAATCGTATTTCTTTACACCAAGAGATCGAAAGTATAAAAACGGGAAAAGACCAAACCGAGCTGCGGCGGATGGATACTGGAAGGCCACTGGAGCTGATAGACCTGTTAAACACAATGGAAAATTAGTTGGATTCAAGAAAGCATTGGTGTTCTACAAGGGAAAAGCTCCCAAAGGTGATAAGACTGACTGGATTATGCATGAATACGTAGTGAATAATCCACCACAGAAACAAAAAGACGGCGATGATATGAGAGTAAACAAAATTAATTTCCTTCAAGTCCAAATTCATTTTAGTTTTCATTTTTTGGTTTAATTTCACTAATGTTAATTTGCCTTGTGGTCCTTGCAGTTAGATGACTGGGTTCTTTGCAGGATGTATAAGAAAATGAAGCAGTCCTTGAAAGTTTCCACTCTAAAACAAGAAAATTCAGGCCAGGGCCAACAGTTAAGAAATGAAGTTCCAACTCAATCTCAAGATAGTGGACAAATTTCAGTTAAAATATTGCCCACCACAAGAGATATTTTCAAGCCTGAAAGCCATGGACTCTCTGATGTGTCTGATTATTACAACCAGGGAAGATTCTTCAGCGCATATGATAATGTTCTTTTATCTTGTCAGAGTCCATTTGTTGATTTTCAAAATGGTCAGGTTAATTTTCAGAATTGGCTTCCTTCAATTCCTCAATCCTATCACATTCCTTTAGGTTTTCAGCAAATGCTTCATCATAGTCCTAGTTCGGTAGCGGAATCATCAACAGCAAGTGTAAAAATCCAGCAAAAGGACGAGACTAGCCCTATGAAGCCTGAACAAGCCAGATATCTCCAGGATGAATTGCTGATTATCCCATTGGAAGACATTTGTTTTGATCCTCTAGCTCCTATCTCTATGAACTTCTAACTCTTTTCATTTGTGATTCGATGGTTGTTGATAGCTGACATTACTCAGCATTGATAATTAATCAGTACTATGATTGTTATTTTAACAGTACTAGTTATTGTATTTTAACAGTGCTATAAAATTTTGGGAAACTCCAGTACTATGATTGTTACTTATAAAAATTAGTATAGAGTAGGCACTTTGTGCCGCAGTTGAACACATATTTTACTATAATTTCATATCATAATAAAAATTTTAATAAGATTTTATGTATTAATTTTATAAATGATCCGGATCTAATATGAAACACAACAAATAAAAAAAAAATTAATGAAAAACACTTATAAAAATAATTTAAAGTAAAATAAAAAATAACAATAGACCCAAAAACTAAAAAAATAGTCATTTTTTGTGGGAGACTGATATATATGTCTCTTATTTTAGTAAGAGATGATATTTTAATATTGCAATATGTTTTTTATTTTATGAGATTAGGTGTCACGTATGTTTTTTATTTTAATAGGGGATTACAATATATCTTTTTATTGTAATAGGTAATAAAAAATTAATTATTTTATTTTATTTTAATGAAACTTATTTTCATAATTTAATAATAAGAAATTACATTATTAATTAATTAAATTAATATGTTTCTTATTTTAATAGGAGATTATGTTCTTATATTGTAATAGTTTTCTTATTTTAATTTTACATTTTAATAATAAAAATTATAGAGATATTTAAATTTTATAATTTAATAATAAATATGAGATTTTATTTTTATATTGTAATAAGTTTTTTATTTTTATTATTATTATTTTAACTAGTACATGGCCCGCATTTTGTGCGAGTTAAACATGTATTTTAGGTATTGATCTTATAAATGCATTGGATCTTATCGATTTTATAGTCTAAATGAGACAATTGATTTAATTACACATAATATTTCTGTCTTCTTCGTTTATCTCTCACTTCTCAAATAATATTTCTGATTAACTGTGAAGTAACAAATTTATGAAATAAAAACGCTTATAAAAATAATTCAAAAAAATAATAAATAACATATTATTTATGCTTCTTATTTTAATAGGAGATTATATTATTATATTGTAATAGGTTTTTTATTTTATTTTATAATTTAATAATAAAAATATTAATTATATAGATTAGGTGCCACATATGTTTTTTATTTTAATAGAAGATTATAATATATATATTCTTATTATAATAGGTAATAAAAAAGTAATTGTATAGATTAAGTGTCATGTGACGCGATGAGAAAGCTTAAAATATTTAACTTAATAATAAATTATGTTTTTATATTGTAATAAGTTTCTTATGTTAATAATTTATTATTTTAATTTTATAATTTAGTAATAAAAAATAATTTGGACATATTTTAATTTTATAATTTAATAATAAAAAAGTACTAATAGAGATTAGGTTAATTGTAGATAATTTAATAGTATTTTTTTAATAGGATACTACGATATATTTTCTTGTTCTAATAGAATTCGTATAAAATTATAATATGTATTTTATTGTAATATGTATTTTTATTTAATAAATTAATTAATTTAATCTTATAACTTTAATATGAAGCCGCAATGTGGCACGGTGAAGAGACTTAAAAATATATTATATATATATATATATATATAAAGTCTTTTCACAATCGGTGGAAGATATGCGAGAGGAAGATGATATATTTATCTTTAGAAGTGCAGATTAAGTTTTGTAACTTTCTTATATATATATATATATATATATATTGTAATTGATTGTATATAGGTTGTTGTAAAAGTTTGTAGTATGTATATTGTGTTTTTTTTGTCATTGTTCCGGATTCTGTATTCACCAACACTGGCAGATGTGAGACATTCAGGTTAGTCCGTAAAATCCTCCAACTTCTTCGGTAGATTTCGGTGTAAATATGACTTCCGATCGGAATAGTTTCAGGGGAAGCACGATATATGGTTTTATATTGTTAGGCTCTGTCCTAATTAGATTCAAGTATTAGGTTCTCCTAAGTTTGTAATCGAGCTGAAATGACCATATATTTACACCTTTGTGGTATTTTTTTAATGATATCTTTCATTATCTTAAAAAATAAAAATAAAAATAAAAAATCAGTTAGAAGAATTAGCTACTTATTTTAATTATCTTATTATATTCCAAAATGTTAGCATGAATTAAGATCACATTAAATATTATTTCAAGAGGTCCATCTTCTCTCTTTCATTTTTCCGTAAAAGTTATCAATGGAGGACCAGCATGAGGAGGAAAATGGTCAAAACCCTAACAGTCAAAACCCTAGAGGAGAAAACCCTGGAGATCATACTGAGTTATGGTCTCATTTTGAATTTTCGTAGTTTGCT
>SKCR01045990.1:0-41205 GCA_019454045.1 Zanthoxylum bungeanum | reverse complement strand
TAATTTTATGTTTCATGTTCGGCAAGAATATATTTGACCCAATTACAATCATATTGTGTTTATACTTCCAAAGCATCCATACAAATATTTGTTAGCCTAATTTTAACTTCAAGTTATATTATTATGTATCAAATACAAAAACATAACTTATTAGAGCAGATCAAACTTACATAGTAAGCTTGAACCGAAGATCTAATATTCTCCTACTTATTGAAAAATGTAGAGAACTTCCAAAACTTATCTAAACACTTCTTTAGGCTAATTTTTCTTATGTTTTACTTTAATGTTTGCATGCTTAAAAACTTACTCAAGCTTGCCTTTTATAGTGAAGCTTATGTAATTTTTAATTAATAAAAGTTTTAATCAACTTGTAAGTGAGATTAATCAAATTTGTCCAAATATACATAATTTGGTGTGACTAATCATATTTGTCTACCACTTTAATTTAATCCAATTAAATCTAGACAACGTTTAACCAATTGATTAGTTCATTGTATACCACTTAGATTTAATTTTAATCCAATTAAATCTAGACAAAGATTAACCAATTGATTAGTTCATTGTCTACCATTTTGATTTAATCTAGTTAAATCAATAAAAATACACATATTATTATATATTTTGTAATTACCAAAATATCCTTCAATGGTAGAGATATTTATGATATTACAACAAAGCCCTTATGGGATTTTGGATTAATCTAGTTAATCTAATTGGGTCAAAGTAAATAATTAATGTTATCCAATAACATTTAATTATTTTAATTGATAATTATAATATCAAATATTATTTATTATCAAACATTATCGGCTACCCAAGTGCTCAACGTGTACACTTCATATTGTGAGACTCTCTAAGTCCAGACATATTCGTTATACAAGCCTAGCTTATATGTACGTAATTTGGCCACCTTCGAATTCGCGAAGAACGCGAACGACTTTTCTGAACTATATAAGTCGAGGTCATCACATATGTTTAACAATCCCTCCGTCGTAGGCTATCCGAGTTGTGCTTAGGAAACATAGATTACAAAGTCAAGTTTCCGAGATGCACATCTCATGTCGATGTGTCCACGATTCTTTACAACTAATGAGAACACCATTTCTGATATATGCGATCCACCCTAGGTGATCAACTTTGGCCAAAGTCTTAAGAATCATGACTTACTCACATGGATACCTAAACCCCTTATGGTACACATACGAGCCGACAGATCCTATCTTGATACTCACTTGATTAACGAGTGAATCGATCCACACCCAACGAACATCTATCGATCAAACCATGAAAATTTTCTGACATATATGGCATCAAAGTGTGGAGGATTACACATAAAAATAATGATATCATATAGTCAAAGGATCATGTATTCTACTCGACTCGATGAGATTCTTATTGACGGTGGTCTGTCCTTCCAACTATTATGAATCACCTATGAGTCATTCAGTATTCGCTCCAATGAATACACACATGTCTATACGAGCTTCCAATGTTCATGGTACATTGGGTTAAACCATTGGAACTCCAATTCCAATATATGACATGTGCTAGTCTTCTAGGTTATAGGAATTCAACTGTATTCCAAAGCCAATGACTAGAAATATTTACTTTAAGAATAGTTTATAATAGTAATATTATCACAATGTCGGACCACCCAGTATCCAGTATTACTACATGACCATTCTAAGGTCAATGTCATTCACTGCATATTTATATATTAATCTACTATGCATAATGACATTATCATTAACAAGGTTGAAATGAAAATGTAGTTATTTTATTACTAAATAATAAAATATATTGTACAATACATTATTCGGATTGGAGCTCCAAGTACCAGCTCCAACAGTCTTATGGTATTGTGTCTTTGACGTATATGTCGAGACTTACCATTATACATTGTATTTTGGGCTCTCCCAATAGTTGAATGACTATCACAATGTATGCTTATAGTTGGCACCGGTTCAGGCTAGTTTGGAATATCCTCTAATAAATTTCGAAGCCACTCCGCTTCTTCCGTTATTTTATCTAATGATATGAACTCAGACTTCATAGTAGACTGGGCAATATATGTTTGCCTCAAGGAATTTCATGACACGATTGCACCATCAAGTGTGAAAATAAATCCACTCGTGGATTTGGAATCTATTATTTCATATGTCGAATTAGCATCGTTGTATCCTTCTAGAACAGCAGGATATCTCGTATAATGCATACTATATTTTGAAGTTTCTCTTAGATACCTCAGAACTCTTATTATGGCTTTCCAGTTATATCCTGGAAAACTCGTATATCTACCAAGCATGTTTACGACTTTAGCGATATCTGGTCGTGTGTAATTTTTTAGTACATCGGACTTTCGATGATTCTCGAATATTATAATTGTGATACGCTCGAACTAGTATTCTTTAATAGATGAAGTGTTAGATCCATCAGAGTTCTAACAATATTTAGATCTCTTTTACTATATTTCTCAAGTATTTTCTCAACATAATAAGCTTGAGATAATATGTATCTCTCTGATATTCTAGAAATTTTAATTCCTATAATCACAACACCCACTCTTAAATCTTTCATATCAAATTTGCTGATCGAAGTTTTCTTGGTAGACTGAATCATCTCATGATTACTACCAATTATCAGCATGTTGTCTACATAGAGATACACAATGACAGATCCTTTTTGAGTTGATTTAGTGTACACACACTTATCACACTCATTGATTTTGAATCTACTTGACAATATTTCTTTATCAAATTTCTCATGCTATTATTTAGGTGTTTGTTTTAATTCATTGAAACCTTTTGGTTGTTCCATGTAAATCTCTTCATCCAATTCATCATTTAAGAATGTCGTATTTACATCCATTTGATGTATTTTAAGACCAAATATAGTTGCTATGGCTATAAAGAAATGATCCCTCATTGTGCCACTTAGCAAGTCCATGTGGGAGAAACTCAGATCCCATGCCAATAGATACAATAAGGCTTCGGTAGAACGAATCCAACCCCAAGCCAACATAATCACTTGACCACAAGGGAATGATCCTTCTTTGTGCCAATCTTACATATCATAAGGCCTCGGTAGGACGTACCCAACCCCGAGCTATTGAACTCAGAAATATTTTTCGAGGCACTATTTTTAACCTCAAGTCATCCTTACAAGCACTCGCAATGTTGTCTCATACCAGGCTGCACAAAAAACATAAATAAAAAATGACAAGTGTAATGGGGGTGACGTATCACGCACTCCGTATCGACCTAAAATTATTGAGGCAACTGAGGCAACATAATGTCAATGTTTACCTAAAAAAACAAATTTGGACCTTACAGTCCAAACGACTAGGGTGAACCAAGATACAGATTAAGAAGCGGCCAATGCCATGAAGGCATTTTCCATTCTCATTCTATGTAGGCTCGAGTATGCAAACGCCACAGAGGCGTTCTAGCTTTCCCTGTGTTATGCTCATACGGATCCGAGACGGGATGGCCAGCGCCATGGGGGTATTCCCCCATGTTAGGCATATCTCGGGGCTACAAACGTCACGAAAGCCTATGACCATGCTCGTGTTATACAGCTCCAACTCTCTATAGGCGGCAATGCCATGGGGGGAATATCCATTCCCATGTTATGCAAACCCAAGGCTACCGTAGCACCTTAAACTTTCTCTATCGATGGCAAACGCCATGAGAGAAATATATCTCCCATGCAATGCAAACCCGAGATTACCTAGTAACTCAAAGCTATCTTCATTCTCTACGTGCTATGGTAACCTTGAGGGGCCAATTTCCACATCATTCCTCTCGCAGAGTGTGCTATGGTTGCCCCTAAGTGCCAAACGCTAGGATGGTTTTTTATATCTTCGAAGATGTAAGTCATTGGGTATTAATGTTCCAGTCTGGGGGTTTGATAATAACATTGGGGCTTGCGTGCCACAATGGTGCGCATTTTCCACACTTTTGGCTTGCACCTAGACGCCGACCACGAGTATTTCCAAAGAATATTAAATAAGTCTTTCCCATTCAAATAACGAACAAACGTACATAAGTAAAAGTCTTTATTCATAAAAAGGAAAGCCGTATTTATATTCTTAGGGATCTACTGCCCATATTATAACTCTATGTGGGTCATTCTAAGAGAGACTCTATTGAAAGTACCTTCGCAGTATTTCTACGTTCCAGTGCTTTTTAAGTTCGATGTCGTCCGGCTGCTCTAGGTGATAGAAACCCGACCTGATGACCTCTACAACCTTGTAAGATCCTTCCCATTTTATTCCCAGGGAGTCTTCCTCGGGTTTCTTCATATTTGGCCTGACCTCTTCCCATAGATAGTGATCCAATAAGATCCAAACCCCAATGGGAAAATAGTCAAGGACACGATATAGTCAGCAACTGCTCGGGTAGTTAGGCACATATGTATTCATCTAGCATCCTTCACATGCTCAGGGTATGCCGAGCCCGTCCTGGTGCATCATTGGCTAGTAATAACATTATCTGAGTGCTTTATGAGTAATCAATCTCCCTCCAGTAGAATTCTTGCAAATGCCCTCATGGATTCCCCTCAGCACATAATTTGCTACCTCGGGGCCTAGACACCTTAGGTAAAGCATTGTGCAGCTTCTTCTGTAAAGCACACAATCTATCAGGTAAAAATTTGCACTCTGATATTTCAGCCTCCTCGTTTCCTTCTTGTCCCCCGGTAAATCTCCAGACTCCAAGTACCTCTTGATCGGGTCAATCCATATTGGCTTGACTTCATACTCTATTTCTATCACACTCGATCCTTTCACACTCTTTGGTTCAATTATCTCAAAGGGAATGACCCGGTGGATTTTATTCTTGATGGATGATGTCAATCGGGCCAACGAATCTACCTGTTGGTTATTTTCTTGATCGACCTGCTCAAATGTGACATTCCTTATTCCTTAAAACAACTTCTTCACCTCCGTGAGTTAAGCTATCATGTTGGACTCTCTTGTCTGAAATCCATCATTCAACTGCTGGATGGCAAGTTGAGAATCACTCTTTACAATCACATCTCTTACCCCAACTAAATCACAAAGCCTCGGCCCGACTAGGATCACCTCATACTCAGCCTCATTATTAGTTGTTTTTAATGCAAATATCAGTGCGTAGCTCAGCTCCCCATCCTGCTCATTACTGAAGATGACTCCAACCCCACATCCTTGCGAGCTGACTAACCCATCAACAAACAACTCTAATTTCTCCTCTTCCCCAACCATCATTACTTGAGGCCCGGTGAACACCGCCATAAAGTCAGCTAGAGTTTGCCCTTAATAGAAACCTTGGGCAGGTTACATATATCATATTCACTAAGATTTACTGATCATTTTACTTGACGATCCGAAGTCTCAGGTATATGCAATATTTGTTTAAGTTGATGGTCAGTGTATACCCCGATGGGGTGGGCTTGGAAGTAACGTCATAATTTCCTTGCTGCAATCAGTAAGGACAAAGCCATCAACTCACGAGCCGAATATCGGGTATCTATATCTAATAATCCTTTGCTAGCATAATTTAATGGCCTCTGAATTTCATCTATTTCTTGTACTAATACTAAAATTACAGCATGCTATAAAATAGTTAAGTACAAAAATAACATCTCACCCAAAATTGGCTTAGCTAGAAGTGGAGATCAGGTAAGATATTCTTTAAGTTGTTGGAATTCCTCATCATACTCATTTGTCCACTCGATTCTTTATTTGCCTTTTTGATCAGTTGTAAGAAGATATGACACTTATCAGTGGCCTTATAAATGAACCCGTAAAGTGCTGTCACCCGACCAGTCAAACTTTGTACTTCTTTTACCATCATCGGCGATTTCAAATCCAATGCCACCTTGATCTTATGAGAATTGGCCTCGATGCCTCTAACATTATCCATGTACCCCAAAAAATTCCCAGAGGATACTCTGAAGACACATTTCTCTGGATTCAACCTCATTTCAAATTTCCTCAGGAGTTCAAAAGTCTCCATGAAGTCCCTCAAGTGATCATCGAGCTTAACTGTCATGATTATTATATCATCGATATAGAATTGCATTGTCTTGCCGATGAGGGGCTTGAAGACCCGATTCACCAACCTCTGGTACGTCACTCCAGTATTCTTCAACCTGAAAGGCATTACTTTATAAAAATACAGCTACTGATATATGATGAAGGTTGTCTTCTCCTCGTCCTCTGGAAACATTCTGATCTGATTGTATTCCAATAATGCATCCATGAAGCTTAGCAATTCGTGGCAAGTTGTCGAATCCATCAACTGGTACAGTTTAAGAAGTGGGAAATTTTCCTTTAGGCAAGCTTTATTAAAATCTGAAAAGTCCATACACATTCTCCATTTTCCGTTAGCCTTTTTACCAAGATTACGTTTGAAACCCACTTCGGGTACTTTAATTCTCTAATGAACCTGGCATACATCAACTTATCTACCTCAATGTAAATAGCCTTATATCGTTCCTAATTGAATATCTTCTTCTTCTATTTCACCACCTATAGGTGTGGTCAATTGACATACGGTGATTGATGACCCAAAGATCTATCATAGGCATGTCTTTATGGCTCCATGCGAAGACGTCTGCATACTCTCTTAGGTAGTCTATGAGCTTCCTTTTTCAAATTATACTCCAGCCTGACCCTAACTTTAACTATCTTCTCTAAGCCAAAGAGTTGTACTGACTTTAGCTCCACTTATGCTCCTCTATACTGAGTGAGGTCGTCGGGTCGGGGATCGACCTATTCCATCTCAACCGAGTCCATTTCCATTTCCTTCCTCTTCTGCCTTATGGCATCATCAATACACAAGGTCTCAATTGATGTGGCAGTAAAGCAACTTCTCGCAAACTTCAAGTAATAGCTTGGATATAATGTCCATTGCACTCTTAAGGTCCGCCAATATCTTGTATACTTCTGACCCGCCAATGTTAGCCATGATTATCAACTCATCATCGTGAAAGTAACTCACACCTTGAGCATCATCCTCTGTAAATATTTCCAGCACCAGACTAGCTTTATAAATCCTCGAGGCTCTCTCTGTAGCCATTACCTCGGGGTTGTTGATCCGATAGTAATTTTTTCTTGCCTTATTTGAGTCCCCGGCCAACGTTCTTCCTCTGGCTATGGTTAGTAGGAACACCTTGCAGACCGCCTTCCCTACCAAATTATTTAATATGGGACTTAGGGTATGCGTTACCCTTGTAGATGTCCATCAAGGGCATGTAGAACCTCATCGGGAACTCCACCTCCAACATCTCCTTGGTGAAAGAGGACATCGCCTCCACATCTTGATCATCCCAAGCACCTTCTCGCTTGCTCATCTCCCACTTCTTCATATCATTTTGGAACCAGTCCCTCAAGTGGCACTCATTGTGCTCATGCCCTCGGCTGAAGGCTTTCTTGTACTCGCTTCTCCGAGCATGATATTTCCTGTCACTTAAAGTTCTACGCCTGCATTCCTGAAAATTCCATTAATCACTCTTCCCAAAATAGGGGCTGTTACTGGATGTCTCCGAAGTCTGCCTATCATCATATCCCTCCCAAGGCTCCTTTAAAACTGGACACAACTGTTAGGGCGGATGTGGAACCCCTATGGTCGGATCGATACCCCATACAAAAGAAATAGGTATAACCTATGGATATAAAGTATGGGTGTAATTTTAAATAATTTAATGAAATATTATATTCCATTACGAGTATATATGAAAAAACATGGAATGAATCACAGTCCAAAAACTAAAAAATAGGGATAAATAAAATTCAGCGCGCGTAGCGCGTGACGCTCGCTCACTGTGTGTACTGACTAATTTTTTTAAATTTCATTTCAAATGTCTGTTCCTTCAGAACAGAGAGCTGAAAGCAATAGAGTTTTCAACCCTAATTGCTTCTAACCTTCCCTAAATATTTTCAAAACACCCAAAATTAATTTTTAATATCAAAACCAACATCAACACATGTTATAAAATAAAAATCAAAATTTTCAAAATATTAAATATTTTTACAAAAACATGAATTTATTCTAAATACGCACTTGCGTAATTTCTGAAACCAATACACAAACCAAATTAGAATCCCACAATGAAGTGACTCTTGAACAATTCTAGGTCACCCAAATGTGGTCAAGTGATTCTAGAATGGTAGTCTTAGCTCTAAGCTATAATCTAGAGTTCCAAACTCTAATTTTATCTTTATGTCAAACATAAATATTTTGACCTAATTACAAACATATTGTGTTTATACTTCCCTAGCATCCTAACACAATTAATTAGCCTAATTTTAACATTATGTATCTAATACATAATTCAACACTATATGTCTCACTATTGAAAAATATAGCTTTTGAAGAAGATCAAACTTATCTAGCAAGGTTGATTCAAAGATCCAATCTAATTTTCCTTATTTAAATGTTTGGAGAATTTCCAAGGATTAACAAGCTTGACTCTATGATCCAATCTTGATTCTAATGCTAGCAAGCTTCACCCCAAGATCCAATCTTGATTTGTCCTAGATGAAATATTGTAGAGATCTCACAAAGCTTTTCTAAACACTTCTCTAACTTAGGCTAATTTCTCTAAGAATTACTTGTATTTAGCTTTCTCAAGCTTTTGATTTGCTTAATTAAAACCTTCCTAAAGCTTGCTATTTATAATTAATAAAAGTTGTAATAAACTTTTAGGTGGGCTTAATCTAAGTTGTCCAAATATGTATAATTAGGTGTGATTAATCTTCATTGTCTACCACTTTGATTTAATCCAATTAAATCAGACAAGGATTGTGAAATGAATTAGTTCAATGTTTGCCACTTTAATTTAATCCAATTAAATCAACCCAAAACCACATATTAGTACATACTTACAATTATCATAATACCCTCAAATGGTAGAGATAATTATGATTTTATAATTAAGCCCTTGTGTAATTATTAAATTAATCCAATTAATCCATTTAGGTCAAAATAAATAATCAATGTTATCCAATAACACTTGATTATCTTAGTTGATAATTATAATATCAAATATTATCTTTTATCAAAATTAATCGGCTATCTAAGTACTCAACGAGTACACTTTATATTGGGACTCTCTAAGTTCAGACACATTCATCATATAAGCCTAGCTAATATGTACGCAAGTCGGCCATGTCCGAATTTGCGAAGAAAATGAAAGATCTTTCTGAACTATACAAGTCGAGGTCATCACATATGTTTAACAATCCTCTGTCGTAGGCTATCCGAGTTGTGCTTAGGAAACATAGAATACACTGTCAAGTTTTCGAGGCGCACATCTCATATCGACATGTCCACGATTCTTCATAACTGATGTGATCCACCCTAGGTGATCGACTTTGGCCAAAGGTTTAAGAATCGTGAATTTACTCACATGGATACCTAAACCCCTTATGGCACACATACGGGCCGACAGATCCTATCTTGCTTCGCACTTTATCACTGAGTGTATCAGTCCAAACCCAACGAACATCTAGAGGCCATACCATGAAAGGTTCTGACACACATGGCATCAAAGTATGGAGGATCTCACACAAAATCAATGTTATCCTACAGTCAAATGATTACATCTACTACTCGACTCGAGGAGATTCCTATTGATGGTGGTTTGTATTTCCAACTATTAGGAATCACTTGTAAGTCATTCAGTATTCGGTCATACCAATACCCATACGTCTATACGAGTTTCCAAAACTCATGGTATATCGAGTTAAACCATTGGAACTCCAATTCCAATATACGATATGTGCTAGTATTATAAGTTATAGGAATTCAACGGTATTCCAAAACCAATGACTAGGAATATTTACTTTAAGAATAGTTTATAATAGTAATACTTATCCCAATATCGGACCACCTAGTGTCCAGTATTACTACAAGACTATTCTAATGTCGATGTCATTCTTAGCATATCTATACATCAATCTAATACGCATAATGACAATACCATTAATAAGGTATGAAATGAAAATGTAGTTATTTTATTGATAAATAATAAAATGTATAATTCGGATTGGCACACCAAGTACCAACTCCAACAACAACCACCAATCTTACCTTGTGAGTACTTATGAGCATTCTTTCTCTCTATTTCTCGTTCTCATTCCACTCCAGTTACTCTCTTCCCGCTGACAATCTCTTCTCTCCTTCTATTCGGCCATATTTGTCCTTGTTCTTATGCCTTCCTCTCCAACCTCTCAATATTCTCGATCATGGTTTTCATAAAGGATCGGGTTACCTCCCTTTCTTTCCGGGCATTCTTCCTTTCCAACCTCGAGCTTTCTTCCAACTTCTCCATCCACTCCACCATTGAGGCCTCCAGAACTCTATGATTTTTGTCTTCTGCCATCGTCTTAGTGTGTTTGCTATTTTTCGTACTATATCCCCATACACTATGCCAACTGTTGACGATCGTTTCTCGTTCCAAGAGCAATATGGGAAATTAACCCCTCAAACAAACCTCCCTCAAAAATGAATTTTTTTGTTTAGTAAGGAACCAAAGCAAATTTAACAGGTAAATAAGGTAAACAAATAGTTTACGCGGTTCAGTGGAGAGTGGCTCCAATCTACTTCCACGGGAGAAATGGGTGTATTTTATTACTACTTAGGGTCAAGACCGACCCGAACTACAATGGGGAAGTGAACTCTCTCTGTGTTAATACACCTCAGGTTTTACACTAACCTGGTACAATTCTCTCACTAAGTCAGGTAACCGATCATCTTTCTCTTTTTATCACTAGTTTTTAAGCTTTTAGCGTTTTTACAAGTTGTGAGATACGTAATTTTCTAACCCTTCAATTTGAATCTTCAACCCCTTTTATATAGACTTCCAAATCCACTATTCCACCACCAATGATGTCAGCCCATGTCACCTTGCCATCATTTCCATCGCAGCTCTCCTCAATTACCTTTAAATGCGCCAATCAGAATAACTCATTTCATTGTCACTACACCGGCTTATGGCGGCTATGCTATGCCACCTCTATGCCACTGCACCGGCCTACAACGGCTGGCAGGGCTACTTCCAATGAGAACCATTGTTTTCCCACATTCATCATTATCCTTCAAGAAACTTATCTTTTCAATTAGGGTATACGTCACATGACTTTGACGTTGATCGGCTTGAGATCCCGTCTTTGTTCCTCGGGTCGACACACCGAAGAATATGATATTATAAATATTTCCTTCAACACTCTCAATCAATTCGGGTTCCATTGTCAAAAATCCATCGGTTCGAATTTCACCAAATTTTTTATAAAATCCTAAATCAACATCCTCCAGATGATTGGGTTGGTATCCCAACTTGCTTCATCATCAACAAGTTCCGTCTATTGGAGAACCCCTCTACACCATGAGGTCGAGTTCCTCCATCAAATCCCTTATTTCTCTCCGGACCCTTGGACCTTGATCATCCATTTTTAGTTAAGTACAATACATGTTATACCCCTGATAGGTATTTGATCATTCCCCAGTATCAAAAACCACCATCAACATGGATTAAAATCATTCATTAATAACAACATCAAAAATGATGTAAATACACAAAGATTTCACTTCGAATATAATATTTAAGAAATTCTAAGAATAACCACTTAAAGAGACAAATGTGGGATTATCTTCATCATCTTAATTCTTTCCTAGCAACCCAGCAGAGCAATAAATTAGAATTAGAAGTACGAAAATAAGGTGTCATTGCCACTTCATAACATGAATTGCTTACATCTAGACATGCACACGGTTACGGTTTCAAACCGTAACCGAACTGCAACCTAACCGTTGACCAACCAAATCCGGTTCGGTTAAGGTTGGACCAAAATTCCAACCGCCCAAACCGACAGTTGGACAAGTTTGAACATTAATAGTTGCATTTCTGGTTTGAACCGTAACGGTTACTGTTCGAACCGTTTACAGTTTAAGATTTGAACCCTAACAATTATTTTTTTATTATAATAAATCTTCAAATGTCTAATTTTCCCCTCCCAACAACTATATTTTGGGGGTATTTTAAGCATCATAAAAAATTAAAAAACACTATAAATAACTCTTTAACTCATTTTTCAAAATCACAAAATCATTTACTATTCTCACTCTCTCAATTTATCAAATCTCATATATTCAATTAATTTATTCTCTTATTATCTTAGTCTCTTCATTATAATGGCATGCTCATCACACAACACAAATATTCCTGAGGCTGAGGATACCACTCGACATACCACTGACGAAACGACTTCACGTATTCAAGTGAGAAATTGAGGTTCTGAAATGTTGACAAAATATTTCACTCTGGTCGTGAATGATGTCACTGGTGAGAAGAATGATGTCTACAATTATTGTGGAAAAAATTACAAATACGCCGGTGGGTGTGGAACTATGACGGGTCATATGAGGAGTACTCATAAAGCTGAGTTTGAGATTGATATAACACAAACATAAATGACATTATTTTATGCTTCCGGTCCAGGTTCTTCTTCGTCTACTAAATTATTTAAATATAATGAATCTCAACGAAAATATAATTTAACTAAATTTATTGCCATGGAATATTTAGCTTTTACTTTTGGTGAAAAAACGTCTTTTAATGATTTAATACATGAAAATTTGAATCATGTAGCATGTAAACTTACTAGGATGACATATAAAAGAAAATTAATGGAATTGTATGCAAAATGTCAAAATAATTGAAGGAAAATATTTTTTAAACTTAAAGGTCGTGTTTCAATTTGTAATGACATATGGAGTGACCATTGGCAGTCACATTCATACATGGGTGTGACATGTCATTGGATTGATGATTCGTGGTTTATTTGAAAAAGAATTATTGCATTTAGGTTTTTTGATGATGCACACACTGCACATAATATTTATGTGATTATTAGTAATATTTTACATCAATATGGATTAGTGCAAATTTTTTTAAATATTTGATTTGATAATGCATCAGCTAATATTGCATCAATTAATGAACTTAAATCTATTTGCCAACCAAATTTTGGAGGTAAAATTTTTCCATGTTCGATGTGCATGTCATATTTTGAATTTATGTGCACAAGATGGTTTGAAATATTTAAACTCTCATATTACACTCATTTAAAAGCAATTAATTTGATTTAGTAGTATTCCAAAATTAAAAGAGAATGGTGTACTTTTTGTAAGTAAAATTGTGTTAGGCCGAAAAAATTCGGTCGTGATGTTCCAACTCGTTGGATTTCTACTTATTTTTACTAAATGAAAGTTTTGAATATAAAGATTTATTATGTTCATTTGTTGTTCACTATCAATATGATGTAGTTTATATCCCAGTCATTGAGAAGTTTGTTAATTTTTTTTTAGAGATTTTAAAGTTTTTAATGATGCTACGAATAATTTACGTGGTGTTTATTATCCAACTTCAAATATTTTTCTCCTTACAAGCCTTGACATTGTTGGGGTAATAGCCCAACCTAATAATAATAGCAACGAATTTGATGATGTTTTTGATGATCCTAACAACGAATTGGATGATCCTAACAATGTCATTGACGATCCTTCAAATACAATTAAAAAATATGTTGCATCAATGAAGACAAAATGACTTAATTATTATAGAGACAAACCATTACTTTATCTTGTTGCTTTTGTTTTGGATCCAATGTTTAAAATTGAAGATTTGAAAAATATTTTATAAAACTATTATGCTTTATTAGGTGAAAGAACCGTGATTAATGTTAGGAGAACTTTACTTGATTTATATAATGATTATGTTAGTAGATATAACATTCAACTGATACTACGCATTCTATGAATACACCAACTGAATAGTCTAAGCTTGATGTTGGTAGAAGTTGGTTAATGCAGCGAAGTAAAAAATCAAAGTCCACTAATACCACCACTACTAATTCTTAAATTAATGCATATCTAACGACAAATTTTGAGTTTTCCCAAAGTGCTTTGGTAGGTGAGCAATTTCTTATCCTTGATTGGTGGCAAAAATATCAAGGACTATTTCTAGTTCTGACCGTGATTGCAAGGGAGGTATTAGCGACATCGGTCTCAACTGTATCTATAGAGCAAACATTTAGTATGAGCGGCAATATTCTTGATGACAAAAGATCAATGTTGAAATCGGAGACGTTAAAAGCTCAAACGTGTCTTGACGATTGGTGTAGGGCGAAACTTGTGAATAAGAAAATCAGCCGGAAACTTTTGAAGATTTGTATGATAACACGGACACAACTGGAACCGAAGGCACAAGAACCAAACCGCCTTCCCCGGATGACGATGAATAAAATGTTAATGTGGTAAATTATTAAAAATAAAATGTAACAGAACTACGTGAACTTTGATTCATCTACACCCTAAGAGGATACGTAGACAACTTATATAAGTGCAAACTCTTTTTTTCTTTAAAACAATAAATAAATTATCAATGTCTAATATTAGTCTTACTCTTTAGTAAATCTTAAATTTTTATTATTTTTATAAAAAATTAAATTAATTTATTTACTCTTTAGCAAATCTTAATTTTTTAAATTAATTTATTTAATCTTACTCTTTAGTAAATATTAAATTATCAATGTCTACTATTAGTCTTACTCTTTAGTAAATCTTAATTTTTTATTTTTTATAATAATTTAAATAAATTTATTTACTCTTTAGCAAATCTTAATTTTTATTATTTTTATAATAATTTAATTTATTTAAAAAAAAAATCAAACCTTAAACTGGACCTAACCACACGGTTCTACCGGTTTAAGGTTCAGTTGCAGTTCGGTTTTGTCCGAGCCACAACCGATCAAACCTTAAACCGAACCGAACCGTGCGATTCGGCCGGTTAAAGTTCGGTTGAGGTTCGATTTTGTCAAAATCACAACCGAATCATAGATCGAATAATTAGTTTAATTAACAGTAACTAAATTGTGTGCGTGTCTACTTACATCTGTGATGCAATTGCAGACGTGGGATCGTTTATAGTGTTTTAGCAAAATGCTCTGCTTTCTGCATGGTGACTCTAAAAATCTTGCAACAAGTGTCAGCTCAGCACAATGCTTGAAGTTCAAAGGGTAAAAACGTGTGATGATGGGCAACGCTGTGAGCATGTCCAAAAAGTTGACTTTTGCTGACACTGTCAATCAACCACTATTACATTGATTTTTGAATTGATACGTTATGCAAATACTGATATCTTTCCTGTTTAATTAATAAGTATAAAATTTTTTTTACCCCTAATATATTGAATTTCCCCATATAATGAAGATTTCACATTTATTTAAACAGAAATCTCAATATTCTTATCTAACAAGTCTAATTAATAAATATAAAAAATTATCTCAAAATTCATTCATAATATATCAGATCTCACGAACCTTATGAATTTTTACCCACCCTAATAAGACCACTAATTAAAGCTCATCTATCATCACAAAAATTATATTATAGTGGTGTGTTGTCACCCAACACAAGCATGGAATTGGACTATTGGAGTTTTAGTAAAATAAGAGGATAGTGTTGAGCCACACACTATGAGCCACTTACTGTAAAAACTGCCCTTCTTGGAAGCCCCTTCATGTGACTTTGCATCAGTTGGTTTCTTAATTTGCGTGTATTTTGGGAAAATTACTGAAATTTTCTGAAAAATTAAGTGAAACACTTATTATATTTTAAAATTAAGTAAAATCTCCTAATATTTTATAATAAAAACACAAAATATTTATAACAAAATTCTTTGGAAAGGATTTCATTTAATTTTAAAATAATTTAACTGAACATAAAAAGAGATTTTGCTATTTTTATCATGTATTTTATTATTTATATCCACACTCTTCCCCTTCTTACACCACCTCAACTTCCAAAAGTTCATCTCTCTTAATCTCTCCTCTCTTTGTGTGTTGTGTTAAGCTAAGCTAAGCATACATCATGAAGCAAAGCTTTCACTTCACAGCTCTTCTCCTCATCTTTCTCATTTTCTCATCCAAAATCTCTTCCAGTTTCTTAGCAACCAAACAAGGTAACTATTTTTGTTTTCAGTTGAACTAACTAGCACCTTCATATTATGTTATACTTTTTGTCCCTCTCTTTTTGCAGGACAAGCGGAGGTAAATGTTAAGGAACTTAGTGGTGAAGTTTCTCTTCAAGGGATGGAGGAAATTGAATCAGTGAATGTATGCTTGCTTCCATTAATAGATCTTTAAGCAAATATAAAATTTATACATACTTATATATTGCTGATCATACATTAATGGTTCTGATGTTATTAGATAAGAAAAATACTGACTCATCTAATGTATTGGAATTCGTGTTTTTCTTTTATTTCATACAGTTAGTATTATATTCTACTTTTGAGAAAGAAAAATTATTCATTTGTTTGTTTTTTTTGGGGGGAATACAGCAGCTAATGGGAATGGAGGTATGTGAAGATGGAGATGAAGAATGTTTGAAGAGAAGAATTATTTCAGAGGCTCACTTGGACTACATATACACCCAGCACCATAAGCCTTGAAGTTATTTAATTTCATGGCTTCTTCAATTCTTCTCAAGCTATAGTATTGTGTTGAGTCACATCAGGCTCTTTTTCTCTTGTGATATAAAGCAGCTCATGTACCTTGATACTGTTCTATGAGCATCTACTTTTTCTTTGTTCAGATAAGAGTCTATAAATAATCAAGTCTTCTGTCTTTTCATAAGTGAAGGGGCCTGAAGAAAGTTGCCAAATTTGGTATGTGAATTTGGGTGTAGGATTTAAAGCATATATATTAGTAGACAGGTCACAGTTGGAAGTAATGCTCAGTGAATTTAGAGACATTTCAACAGCATTTATTACGGTGGGCGTGGTTAGGTTTGGTTCTGTTTTTATTAAAAACCGAACCAAATCATATTTTATGGTCCGGTTTTTTTACCTTTCAAACCAAATTATTAAATAACGATTTGGTTCGAATTGAAAAATGTTTAAACCAGCGGTTTACGAATTGGTTCGGTTCGGTTTACAGATTATTATACTTTAAAAAAAAAATCATCCACTTAAGTGAAGACAAAAAAAAAATAGTTTAGCGAACAAATAGTATGAAGTGATACGGTGTAAGCTGTGACTCCAGAGAACACATGCACTCAATAGATGATTGAAAAATGAGGCACAATTAATTCTTGTATTTTTTAAAAATTACCTCGAATAATGATGCTACCATCATTCTAATTAAGAGATAAATTCAACAGCTTACTTTCAAGAATAAACCATAAAACAAAAAATTTAAGAATAAAATCATTAACAAATAAATTTAAGAATAAAAGTATTAACAAAAAAATATATTAACAAAAAAATTAAGAATAAAAGTATTAACGTACTAATAAAAAGAAAACATAAAGTAAAATTAAAAGAAAAATGTAAATTTTTTTTATAAAAATATATAATTTTTTAATTATAACAGTTCGGTTCGGTTTAACAGGTGCGGTTCGGTTTAGCATCTGAACCGAACCGTAAACCGTTTGGGGTGGGCCAATCCGAACCGCAAACCGAACCGTTAGAAAAACAAATCTTAAATTCGATCCGGTTTGGTTCGGTTCGGTCGTTTTTTTGCCCACCCCTAACATTTACTTTGACCAATCTTGGAAGTTTTTAATTACATGTTATTATAACTCCATCATGATTCAGTACTCAGCTAAATTTGTGCTTAATACGAAATCATTTGGCAAGATTTATTTAAGGTGGGTTTTATATGAGTCCCATTTATTTCTTAATTATTTATTCAATATTCATTATAAATTTAGTTCTACATTAGATCCTAACTCTCTTCACCTCTGGTACTTGCATGTTCCATGTCATCATAAGGATTAATTTCTTGGACTTCTGATAGATTTATAAACACTAATACATCAGATCTCATTAGAGCTCCACAGTTAAAAAAGCGAGAGCAATGCTAAAATAGTAAGAAAAAATATACAATTTCTTCGGGTACTATTTTTCTCTGTACCCATTTAGCTTCCAAAGTCATATATTATTCTTATCTTTACAGCAATGAAACAGCACATCAAAGCCTTAATTTTCTAACCCCCTAAGTCTAACAAAATTCTCTTCAAATTTCAAAAATAAGCAAAGAAAAATAGAGCATTTGATACTGTAAAATGTTGCCCTTATTGTAAAATTATTTGAAGCAGTTACAGGAAACTCTGTTGTCTTGTAAACTTCAATGTTGAGAATTGCGTTGAGGGGGTCCAGTTTTGTTTTTGTTTTTGTTTTTTTTAATATAATCGTGTTGGTCTAATTTTTCATTTAGCTATTGAAAAAGAAAATGATAGGAGCTCAATAAAAAGACATTATTGAGAAGACAAGACAACTTATATTAAGATGGATTTATTCACCAAATGCAGCCTATTCATATTCCTCCTTTGATCCAGTGAAGCTTCCACCGGCAATCATATAATTTTGAATTCAATATTATTAAGTAAATAAGAAACCAGATTATGCCACATCACTTATTCTATTGGATATTACGGAACCTGTTCATGTGCAACATGTTTAGGGAGATTCTTTTCAATCGAATTAATCTATCTCTCTCTACGGGTCGACGGTTGGAACAATATTTTTTTATTACAATATAAATCTACTGAGATACTCAATATAAACTGTTGATGGCTGATTTTCATTCAAGGGACAAATCGGTAAACTCACTCCTTGAACAATCCTCCCTCAATTGTGAATTTGTTTGGTTTGGGGACCAAATGCAAACTTAGCAAAAAGACGAGAAAACACACAGAATAGACATGGGATTTAACGTGATTCGGCGGAATGGATCCAACCTACGTCCATGAACACAAGGGAAGAGAAAGCTTTTATAACGTGGTCGGATATGACCGACTTGCCAATATCTCGAGCTCGGCTGACCAACCTTTTACAAGCTCACACTTATACTTAAGCTTTCGCTCTCTCTTTTACAAGTTATGGGAGCCATAATAAGTATTTGGTCACAAGGGAATGCTCCATCCTTGAGCCAATACATAAGAAAATGACATCGGCGGAACGAATGCAGACCCTCGGCGGAACGAATGCAGCCCCAAGCCAATGCAATAATTTGGCCACAGGGGAATGATCCCTCATTGGGCTATTAGGAAAATAACAGGGCATTGGCAGGACATAACCCAGCCTCGAGCCACAATAAGCACTTGGCCACAAGGGAATGCTCCCTCCTGGTGCCACTAACCCTTGGCCATTGGGGAGAAACACCAACCTCAGGCCAAAAAAGATAATAAGCCTCGGTGGGACACACCTCGACCCCGAGCCATAATAAATACTTGGCCACAAGGGAATTGTAGGACATAGAAATCGGCGACGCTGTTCCAGGCTCGCGGTCCGGTCGGGAGTACGGAGTAGCTCGCGGGGGACTAAATCGGAGAATAAATGGAGTCGCCAGCCAGCGTGAACTGGGAAATGATTTAAGTCTGCACTCACCCATCGCAAGGGAAGACCTCAAACCGTTGGGTTTGGAATGGTCCCTTACTTATGCCACTTGTAATGAACAGATTTATGCGATAATATAACCAAGTCTACGCAACATACATTCGTAAGAATAACCTACATCTAAGTTTGCATGCAACATATATCAAAGTTTGCATATAACATATATCTAAGTTTGCATACAACCTATATCTAAGTTCGCATACAACCTATATCTAAGTTTGCATGCATAAAAGTAAGTCGGAATAACGGCAAGCACACAATCTCATGAACATATTAAATTGATAAATGCGGAAACATAAATGGTGGAATCATGAACATAAGATTTAGATAAAACAAAATATGTGATGTTCCTCAAGCAGTACGTGGAGTTGTATCTCAAGTACAAACCGCACTACCGTCCATTCGGATTCGGTTACGGAATTTACGTCTGGATTTCCATCCGATATACCACTAGAGATAGCACAAAATCATTCTTCCAACAACGCAATCATTAACCCAATGTTGACATACATGAAATATGATAATGCATATAACCATAAATAACCGAAGGGAAAAACATGCGAAATAACAAGGAAGATAAGCAACACAAAACAAATGCGGAACAATAAAACAACAATAAACGGAAATTAAATGCGAAATAATAAAAGACTAATAATGCGGAATAATACATATGTGACCAAAGAACTTGGCCGTTTTCAATGTAGGACTTTGCATGCCCGGTTGGACGTATTTTACGTCCAACCAAGCATGTCGTTTCCAGGACAACAAAATAAAATATAATAAAGGGTGCCCTCAGGTCTTACCTTTTAAGTCGCTTCTCGGAAGTGCGTTACATGGCCGTCGGAAGGGTTAATGCTCCCCAACTTTTCTGGTTCACTGGTTCAATGTTTTCCTTCGTCGCCTTGCTATTTTGGGCTGTTGTTTTCTCTGTTTTGAGCTGTTGTTTTTGGACTGTTTTAGGGGTATTTTAGGAGTGTGGTTTACGGTATTTTGAGGGTGTTTTTAGGGGATTTTAAGGTGCAGTTTTTTGGTTATTTGGGGCTGTTTTTTGGGTGTTTTGATACCGTTTTTGTGTCGGTCAAGAAGGTTGTTTTGTTGATGTTTTTGTATCGGCAGAGGGGCTGTTTCGTTGTTCAGTTTGCTTGCTGGTGAGGGGCTGTTATTTGTGCATTATTTTGTTGCTTTTGGGTTTTGTTTCTTATCGGTGGATGGGCTTGCTTTCAGTGTTTGTGTCGGTTTATGGGGGGCTGGGGCATTGTAGTTGTTGAAGGTTGAGGGGCTGTTTTCACGTGATGTTTAGGGTTTGTGGTGGGGGCTGTTTCACGTATGCATGGGGTTGTGATGAGTTAGGGTTTCGTGAGGTGTGGTGCTTGTTTGTTTGGTTGTGAGTCGTGAAAGAGGGTGGGTTTTTGGCCTTCACGTTGCTGCCTCTTTTGCTCCACGTTGCCCTTCACGCTGATGGTGGCTTATAGTTGAAATTTTTACGTGTACCGAGAGGGTTAAGCATGAGCTGTAGGGTTTGTGAGTTGATTTTTGGTGGGTACGTGTTGGCAAGAAGAGATAAGGAGGGTGCCGAGGAGATTAGGGTTTTTATTTTGTTTGAGAATGGCGAGAAGGATAGATAGAGGAGGGGACCACTCTTTTGTGTGTGTAATGGTTGGCCAGTGGGTGAGAGGAGAGAAAATGGATTCTGTGGTCGATAGGGAGATGGCAGTTTTTGTGTGTTGTTTACGTGAGAGTTAGGACCAAGGAAAGTGTCTTGCCGTGAATCAGCTCTAGGGTTTATTTTTGTGAGGTTGCCGAGTGGGTTCAGTGAGAGAGAGGGGCGTGTGAATGCTCTAGGGGAGAGAGCCGTGAAGCCTGGAGGTTTGTATTGTGTTGAAGGTGAGCTTATGGTTTATGATGATGCCGAGTGAGAGAGATGTGAGAGACGTGAAAGAGGGAGTGGAGAGCTGTTTTATTTTTTTGTGAAGTGCCGTGAGAATGAGCTCTAGGGGAAGAAAGGGTTTGGTTTATGTGTCTTTTTATAGGAGAGGGTTGGGGTTGTCCTTATTCGGGTAGGAAAGAGATCATGTAATTATGGGGGTATCTCTAATTAGTGTGTCATAAGGAAAAATCCATTCACTTTAGGAAGGTAATTTGTGGGATTTGATTTGATTTTAGGCATGTGATTTAATTTAATTAGGAATGTGATTTATGAGATTTTATTTGATTTTATTTAGTTTAGGCATGTGATTTAATTTAATTAGGAAGGTGATTTATGGGATTTGATTTTATTTTATTTAATTTAGGAATGAGATTTGATTGGATTTTAACATGTGTTTAATGTGTTTGAATATTTTTGGATGTGATTTAATGGGCTTGGAGGCTTATTGGCGTGTAGGATGGCTAGTTGGTGGGCTTGGGCGTGTGGTTGGAAGTGTGTGGGCTTAGGATGAATTTTAAAACAGAGATCCAACGAGCGAACCTGATGCTAAGTAAACGAATTAAGTCCAACAAGGTATTGATTTCTGAATTTTCCTTTCCGACGTCTGTTTCCCGCGAATTCCGCAACTTAAGGGTAGTGCCTCCGTACGAGGCTCATCATCGGGACTTATATGCAAAAATACAGTGCCTACAGTCGCCCCACTTTGAAGGGACTTGTTCAGTGTGTGACAATGGAAATCCTATCAAAGTTATGCAATGCATTTTTACTTACCTGGCTCGCCAGCTGCTGCCTGACTTGCCTGTTGCTTCGAACTGAGTTGATCTGGTGGTGAGGTGCTGCGACCCCTGAGGTTCATCCCCGCAAGATGCTGCGATCTCTATGAATCACTACCAAACTGAGCTGATAAGAGGTGGTGAGGTGCTTCGATCTCCGGGATTCATTCCCAATCTGAGTTGATGATGTGGGCCTCGACCCTAGGATTCATTCCCGAAACCGCTGATAATGTGGGCCTCGACCCTGTGATTCATTCCCGAAATTGCTGACAACGTAGGCCTCGATCCTGGGATTCATTCTTGAAACCGCTGACAATGTGGGACTCGACCCTGGGATTCATTCCCGAAATTGCTGACAACGTGGGCCTCGACCCTGTGATTCATTCCCGAAACCGCTGACAACGTGGGCTTCGACCCTGGGATTCATTCCCGAAACTGCTGATAGTATGGGCCTCGACCCTGGGATTCATTCCCGAAACTGCTGATAATATGGGCCTCGACCCTGGGATTCATTCCTGAAATTGCTTATAATATGGGCCTTCACACTGGGATTCATTCCCCAAACTGCTTGACTTTGCCGCTTTTTCCTTTTCTTCAAAACTTGCGAACAAAAACAAAACAAAAATGCGTGTATATGATGTGTATGCATGAATGTGTCTCCTATTCCGATGGGTTAGGCTTTCTTTGTGCTACTCGTTGTCCTTCGCCTATAACTGTCTTTGGTCGCCTCCTGGGCCTGCTTACAGTTTCTTTCTGTCAATTCTCTTCTGGTAATTGCTCAGTTTTCTTTGGTCCCATGACTCAAGATTCTGTTATGTCCCTTATTCGCGAGGTGGTAGACTTGTCGCCCCCAGTCTTGATTTAGCTTTCTGCTCTCCGCTGCTTGCATTAGGTCAAGGTGGACCACATGATATGGCATTCTATATCATCATATTATATCACATGCTATGAAATAGTCCCAATAGTTACACATATTATTTCCCTCAAAGAATGCCCAGTATTGAAACCAGAGAACCTTAAAAACTTTCAATGCAACTCAAATCCAAGCCTTTGAATAAATGATCTAAGCCAAACTCAAAGTGTGTGTGTGCAAATGTTCCTTTGCAGATTCATCCCCAGGTAAGCCAACTCAATGATTTTGTTAAAAAATTGGGATCGATGGTTCAAACCAACCTAGATGTCTCAATTATGCCTGCAGTTGCTATTCTGTGCTCAATGTGGTATGGTTTTCTTTCTCTTTTGTCTCTCTCTTTTCCTTTTCGTTTTGAACTTTTTTTTTCTTTTTTTTCTTTCTTTCTCTTTTTTTTTTCAACAGACCTACCCTCTAGGGTAGCATTTCTCCTCATGGTGGTCCTAATACTCGCCCATGGGTAGCTTCACACTTATCGGTTATAGGTGGTTCAATTCTTTTCTTTAGAGACTTTTCTTTCATTTTCAACCATACCACACATCATAACATAAGCAAATCAAGATAGACATCTAAGCAAATGGTCATTCACCGACCTACAATTTCTTCAACTAGTCACCTTGCCAACTACTCAGGTTTTCACCGCTAAGAACCTATAGTGCAATGCTTACGAGTCTAACATAGATCAATCACTCAAAGTATCATATAAAAGCACATCAAGACTTTATCGTTCTAAGATTTCTCCCTAAAGCAAACAATTTCTTCATTGGACTTATGTCTAACTATTAAGGACTAAGAACAAACAAATTTGTTTCTTTTTTTTTCTTTTTTTGCTGAAGGCCCCCCAATGGTCTTTCTATCATTTCCATAAAGTTTTCTGTTTCTCAGTTTCTTTTTCCCCGACATCCAGGTTTGCTTCTCTTCTTGACAAGTCTTTCTTTTCTAACCCAACGGATATCTATGATGGATTTTAAGACAATGGGTTAGCATGATACATGTATGCATGAGATGCAAGTGGTTATCAGAACATATATCGGACTCATGCTTCTGACATATTTGGATCATGTTTGGATCTTCTAAGCCCATCATGGTTTTCATAAATGTTGGCCCATTATCATTTTAAAGCATTCAATCACATTATTGCGAGGTGCAAACTTGTCCCAGTTACAAAAGGCCAACATGTTTACACTTTTGCAATAACGTGGCTAAACAACTTCAAATGATAGGGGGCCCAAACACAAAGTGGCCCATCGGCATTTTATAACCTTTTGGCCCAATTATTATAAGACCGCTCTTTTGTGTGTGTAATGGTTGGCCAGTGGTGAGATGAGAGAAGATGGATTATGTGGTCGAGAGGGAGAGGGCAGTTTTTGTGTGTTGTTTACGTGAGAGTTAGGGCCAAGGAAAGTGTCTTGCTGTGAATCAGCTCTAGGGTTTATTTTTATGAGGTTGCTGAGTGGGTTCAGTGAGAGAAAGGGGTGTGTGAATGCTCTAGGGGAGAGAGCCGTGAAGCCTGGAGGTTTGTATTTTGTTGAAGGTGAGCTTAGGGTTTATGATGATGCCGAGTGAGAGAGATGGGAGAGACGTGAAAGAGGGAATGGAGAGCTATTTTATTTTTTTGTGAAGTGTCGTGCGAATGAGCTCTAGGGGAAGAAAGGGTTTGGTTTATGTGTCTTTTTATAGGAGAGGGTTGATGTTGTCCTTATTCGGGTAGGAAATAGATCATGTAATTATTGGGGGTATCTCTAATTAGTGTGTAATAAGGAAAAATTCATTCACTTTAGGAAGGTAATTTGTGGGATTTGATTTGATTTTAGGCATGTGATTTAATTTAATTAGGAAAGTGATTTATGGGATTTGATTTGATTTGATTTTATTTAATTTAGGAATGAGATTTGATTGGATTTTAACATATGTTTAATGTGTTTGAATATTTTTGGATGTGATTTAATGGGCTTGAAGGCTTATGGGCGTGTAGGATGGCTAGTTGGTGAGCTTGGGCGTGTGGTTGGTAGTGTGTGGGCATAGGATGAATTTTAAAACAGAGATCCAACGAGCGAACCCGAAGCTAAGCAAACGAATTAAGTCCAACAAGGTATTGATTTCTGAATTTTCCTTTCCGACGTCCGTTTCCCACGACTTCCACAATTTAAAGGGTAGTGCCTCCGTACGAGGCTCATCATCGGGACTTATATGCAAAAATTCACTGCCTACAGGAATGTTCATTCCTTGTGCCACTCAACCCTTGGCCATGGGGGAGAAACTTTGACCCCATGCCAAAAAAGACAATAAGGCCTCGGTGGGATACAACCTGACAGGAGCTATAATAATACTTGGCCACGAGGGAATGTTCCCTCCTTGTGCCACTCAACATGGCCTCGGCAGAACGAATGCTGCCCCAAGCCAAGAACTCAAAATGGCCTCGGTGGAAGGAATGCAAACCCGAGCCAGTAAACTTAAATTGGCCTCGGCGGAACAAATGCAACCTCGAGCCATAATTTGAAATGGCCTCGGAGGAACGAATACAGCCCCGAGCCATAATTTGAAGTGGCTTTGGCGGAACGAATTTAGCCCTGAGCCAATAATTTGAAGTGGCCTCGGCAGAACGAATGCAGCTCCGAGCTATAATTTAAAGTGGCATCGGCGGAACGAATGTAGGCCCGGGCCAAAAATTTAAAATGGCATCGGCGAAACGAATGTAGCCCCGAGCCAATAATTTAAAGTGGGCTCGGTGGAACGAATGCAGCCCCGAGCCATAATTTAAAGTGGCATCGGTGGAACGAATGCAGCCTCGAGTCATTAAACACACATAATAATAAAAAAAACATGTATAAACAACTTTTACTGAGAAGGGAAGAGTTTTGCTCATGATCTTGGGATCTATTATCCATTTTACAACTCTTTAAATGTCATTTTAAGAGAAGCTCTATCGAAATATCTCCTCATCACCTAAGCATTCCAAATACCCAACCTAATGATAGTCGTTATCAGCGCTGATCGGCCTTCGTAGCCACTTGGCCAATGTACTTGCTTAGATAATCATTTTTTACCAAATTTTCTACCTGCTCCTGCAGGTCTCTACATCCATTCGTGGCACGTCCCTTTACATTATGGTGCAAACATAAGCTCTGTGATTTTCCTTCTCAATCGGGAACCTCCTCATGTCGGGCTTAGATAAAAAACCTTACCCTGGATTTCCTGAATTATCTGGGCTAGAGATCTGTTCAGTAGGGTGCACACTATCCCCCTATTAACATGGTTGACCTGGACAGGCGGCCTCCTGTATTGAACTTGATTATTCCGAGGCATCAGCCTGAGCTCATTTTTCCTCGGGACTGGTCTCCCCACATCTCTTCCCAACCCTGCTGACTATATGGCATGAGTACTTTGGTCCTCTAGGTGCCCCCTCCTTGGAAAATATTCTATTCTTCCTTCATTAGCACAAACTTCCTCTCCTGCTCCAAAGCCGCAGCATATTTTGGTATCTCTTGGATCCTCAGGTGGGACCACAATCTCCTGACCCTTAGAGCTCATTTAAAACTTTCCAAGGCCTCTGGGGACTCATACGCCTTGACCTCTAAAACCAGGCCGTGATACTTGTCGACAAAGCTTTTCAAAGACTCATCATCTTCTTGCTTCATCAACCTCAACGACCCCATCGTCTTCATCGGTACACACGCCCCTTTGAAATGTCACATAAAGGATCTCCTCAATTGCTCAAAGCTGTTGACACTCCCCAGGTCAAATTCCTGACCCACAGGCTAGCTGATCTGCCCAAGGTCAAAGGGAACACCTTGCAGATGGCCTTTTCGACCCTTCCCTGAATCTCCACTAACAAAACAAACTTCTCAACATGAGACTTGGGGTCTGTACTGCCTTTGTAAACATCCATTGAGGGCATTGTGAACCTCATTGGAAATCTCATCGCCAATATTTCCTCCGTGAAATGGGACGTTGTCTCTAAGTCTTGGTCACCCATTGGTTCGTCTTTTATATTTTCCTCCATTTTTTCATCTCCTTCCGAAACCAGCTCTTCATTCGATTCTCGGAGCTGTCATGCTCTCGACCTCGGGTCTCCCAGTGTCTTTCACCTGTGGCACAGTGTCCTCCGTAAAAACGACCACGCCATGCCACCACTAAACTACATGATCAACTCAGGCTTACCCGAAGAACATGTATTACAAATCATCCATCAACAAGCCTACATCATGGGAATATGGGACACTAGCGATAGTGAGAAAAGAGAAGGTAAAAATGATTGATTTTTGGAGGAATTCTCGAGCAGTGATGAGGAAGAGGTAAAAAGGATGACAATAGGTGATCGATTTTACAATGACACTGCTGAAAAAGAGGAAGGGAAAAAGAAGGAGGACAAAATAAAAGAGAAAGAATGTAAAGATGAAGAGAATACCTTACTCTAGTAGTTAAAGAAAACACGAGCCCAAGTCAGTATATAGGAGTTGTTGTGTTCATCCCAAGAGCATAGGAGAGCCATGGTTTGAATTCTTGGGAAAAATCATGGTACCAGCCGATACAGACCCAACTGTAGTTATAAAGCCCTTCCAAGAAGAGAATATGCAATCTATCACTTTTACTGAAACAGAACTCATGATGGAGGGAATGAACCATATCCGTCCACTTTTCATTAGAGCAGAAGTCATGGGCAAAAAGACCTCGTGTGTAATGGTAGACGATGGGTCCTCCATCAATGTTTGCTGGCTAAAGATATTGCCAAGACTGGGCATTTGACATGAAGAATTGAATCCATCTCACATGACCATCAAGGCCTATGATGACAGTAAATGGGGAGTGGGGGGACTTTTGCAACCGTGGTAAAGGTGGGCCCTATCGAGGATAAAGTAAAATTCACAATATTGAACATCTCGGCCACCTTTAAACTGCTCTTAGGCCAACCCTTGTTCCACAAGCTTGTAGGAGTATCATCCACACTGTATCAAATGATTAAATTCTCGCACGGATGGGAAACAATCACCATTAGAGCCGAAGTAGGCTACGCAGTAGCCACCCTAGAGGTGCAGCCCTTTACAAGATTTCAAGTTGCAACGGTTTTCAAGGAAATGGTGAACCCCAATGTAGCAAAGATTATGGAGAAGATTAATTATAAACCCAATACTGGACTAGGGGCGCAAGGCCAAGGAGTAAGTATTTTACCTGATTTCAACGGATAGACAATTAAGAGAGGGCTAAGATATTACTCAAACGAAGTGTAGGAAACGCTTTCCTTACGCAGTGGAAACGCCTAAGGCACACAGATCGGACTTGAAAATTTTTTCTACTCTTCCCTTTGAATGGCCGAATGCAACCAGTACCACCACTGAAATTTTGTTTCTGTTTTAGATAAAATTTCAGCCCCGGAACAGTCCCTGAATAGCCGCACAAAAACTGGATTGTTTTGGACCCGATTCGCGCCCAGTGCACTGCCGAAACAGCCCCTGAAATGCGTGGGCAGTGGCTGTGTTTCAGTTCTGATTTTTCACTTGAAAACAACCCCAATACAGCCCCAAAACAACCCTATATGTTCCCCAAAAATTCTGGATTAAAATGAAACCAAACCGAGTTACGTTTTACCAAGTAAGTGGCGGTAATGAGCAAAATTAAGGCTCACTGCCGAGTACCAAACAAGAAAAAAGATGAAGATGATTATTTGTTCGACACCACAAAGTCTTCTGAGCTATATCTCATTACCAACGGAAACTAGTGTGGGCTAGACTCACAAAATAATCCCTAAACGATTTAGAGATTGAAACACACTTGTATTTTTATTTGTTTTTCTTCTTACTCTTTGTTTTTGTTTATCTCAACTTTTGAGAGAGAATTAAAGAAGAAGAAGTTGGAGGCTAGGGTTAGAATGAATTTTTTAATAAAAAGAAAAATAATTTTTCTTTTTATACTTATGTTTATTTGTTTCCAAAATAAACAAATCATTTCCCCTCCCATCAAGTCAAAATTCGGCCAAGGAAATAATTTTTTATTTAATTTTTGTAACATCAAAATCAATTACCATAATGGAAAGGATAATATAAAAATAAAAGATTAATTCCTATTAAAAGAGTTGTAACTTCCAAATAAAGTCCAAGGGATTCCAAAACCCAAAATTTGGAATTTACACAATTAAACTTTTACTTAATTATATCATATATAATTAAATGCCAAGTATTTAATTATCAAATAATTACAAAAACTATATATTAAACTTTTAACATATAGTGTCAAGTGTGACAAAATAATATTATTAATTATATTAATAATATTTATAACTTTATGAGAATATAATTGGACTATCCAATTATATTAAATCCGCTATAGTAGATCGAGCTAGCACGGGGACCAAATGGACCTACGATTCCGAGCTCCAATAATCTCGAAATATTAATTAAGCTTTTAATTAAATATTCTGAATTATTAACTCCGAGTTATTCCACTAAGAACCCGAAGTTGTACTCTCGTTGCCGCAGATGGTATATTAAGCTAAACCAAGTCGGTGTCCATCGATATAGTCATTACATACAGATTAACCCTTTTCACAAGTAACTCGAAATTAGAGCCAGGTCATAATGTCTGTTATACCCCTCTAATTATTTTTACCTTAAGTACCATTGATTCTCTAATGAATGATTTATTCATAACCATGATGAATTATAATCTTTCTATTCGTAATAGAAAGACTTGAGTGCTCTAACCGTTCAAGTACTGAATCAACCCTTAAGAAAGATACTTCTCTACTTATCGCAAGAAGGAGTGAACTCCATGTTTATGTAAAACGTCCCCAGCTACACACCAGACCATGCCCTCAAAGTTTGTAGCTATTGGTCGGGACTGCTACACCAATCTCACCTTTATAAATCAAATGACATAGTCTGCCATGCAAGAGTTTATAGTACACTCAGGATTAAGATCAATCCATATATGACCATCTAGTAGATTGAAATGAATTTCTTTATTTAACGGATATTATAAGAAAGTCATTTCCATATGGGTCCAGTCCTATATGATCACATCATACAAGGTGCCTTCATTCTCATGTCTCCACATGGACGATCCCGGATCAAGGTCGTCATACAATTATAGAATGGACCGCAGCTATAGATAAACCACAAACAAATATCTATTTTGTTTGTTCTCTATGGAATATTTTAGATTACCAACATCAGACTTAAATCCTCTTGTGTATGACACTCATACACTAAGTCTGAAGGTAAATGTGTAATCTAGGGTAAACAATATAATTTACAATATGCGAAATATAAACAAACATTTTAATAAATGAATAATGCATCATTTTTTTCAAAATATATAAAACCGTTTACATTACATGAAGCTCAATGGCATATATCCCAACAATCTCCCACTTGTACTAGAGCAAATGTGACATGTCACGTAATCCTAGACCATCTAGGTGACCTTCAAACACTTTAGCCAACAAGCTCTTTGTAAACGAATCAGCCAGGTTCTCTGCGGATGCAATCTTTGTGACAGAAACGTCTCTTCTCTGCACTATCTCTTTGATGAGATGATATTTCCACTCTATATGTTTTCTCCTCTTGTGGCTTCTTGGTTCTTTTGAATTTTCCACTGCACCACTATTATCACAATAAAGTGTGAGTGGTTTATCCACATCTGGAACAACTTCTAGATCTGCCAAGAATTTACGGAGCCAAACTACTTCCTTAGCAGCTTCACAAGCTGTTACATACTCAATATCCATGGTAGAGTCAGCAATGCAAGATTGCTTTATACTCCGCCATACTATAGCCCCACCACCTAGGGTAAACACTGATCCAGATGTTGATTTCCTAGAATCGACATCCGTCTGAAAATTAGAGTCTGTATATCCCCTTAGGATCATATCCTCACCGAAATATACAAGCATATAATCTCTCGTTCTCTTAAGATACTTGAGAATGTGTTTCACAGCCACCCAATGATCCAACCATGGGTTAGAATGAAACCTACTGACTATTCCCACTCCAAAACAGATGTCCGGTCTCATGCATAATATAGCATACATAAGACTACAAACTGCTGAGGCATATGAGATATGTCTCATTTCCTCAACATCTTGAGGTGTCTTAGGAGACTATTCATTTGACAAGTGAATTCCATGTCGATAAGGAAAATTTCCTTTCTTGAAATTCTATATCCCAAATCGCACAAGGATCATGTCGATATAGGATTCCTGTGACATAGTTAACAGTCGTTTCTTGCGATCCCGAAGTATCTGAATCCCAAGAACATAACTAGCCTCTCCCAAATCTTTCATTTGGAATTGGTTAACTAGCCAGGTTTTCATGTCCGATAATATCTTTACATCATTCCCAATGAGTAAAATATCATTAACGTATAAAATAAGAAAAACCACATTCCCGTCAATGACTCGCTTGTATACACAAAGCTCATCAACATTCTGCTCAAAGTCATAAGACTTTATCGTGGTATCAAATCTTATATTGCAAGATCGAGATGCTTGCTTAAGTCCATAAATGGAGCTTTGCAGCTTACAAATCTTTTGCTCTTGACATTGGGCTATGAACCCCTCTGGTTGTACCATATAGATACACTCATCAATATTGTCATTCAAGAATGAAGTCTTGAGGTCCATTTGCCAAATCTCATAGTCATAATATGCAGTAATTGATAGAAAAGTGTAGATGGATTTGAGCATGGCTACTGGCGAGAAAGTTTCCTCATAATCAACTCCCTATTTTTAGGTATAACCATTGGCCACTAGCCTAGCCTTGAAGGTCTGTACCTTCCCATATGCTCCTCTTTTTCTCTTGTAGATCCACTTGCAACCTATAGGTTTTACCCCATCAGGTTGGTCTATAAGTTCCCAGACTGAGTTGGAGTACATAGACTTCATCTCTAGGTTCATGGCTTTGAGTCATTCATCTTTATCAGAATCATCCATTGCACTACGATAGGTCATTGGATCATCTATACCATCGCTGGATGAGACAACTTGTGCCTCTCTAACTCCTAGATAGTAATCAGGTTGTCGTACAACCATCACACTATGTCTAGGTGGTAGATCATTATGATGAAATCGTATCTGACTCTCAGATGTTGAAGGTGTTATGTATTTGTCAACTATCGTTGACGATGGTGTGCTGGTCGAACCAGCAAGTAACTCATCGAGTAACATTTTACTTCGAGGTTTGAACTCCTTCATATAGTCTTCCTCTAAAAACATAACATTTTTCGATACAAACACTTTGTTATCTTCAGGGCTATAAAAGAATCCATCCCAAGTCTTCTTAGGATAGCCTATAAATAGGCAGACTTGAGAACGTGGCTCCAACTTTGTAGTCTTATTCTTCAGCACATGTGATGGACACCCCCATAAGCGGAAATGTCGTAAACTAGTTTTACGACCATTCCATAACTCTAAGGGAGTCTTGGGAACAGACTTATATGGAACTACATTAAGGATATGCATTGCTACTTGTAATGTATACCCCCAGAACGAACTAGGCAGTGAGATATAACTAAACATAGATCTTATCATGTCTAGTAGGGTCCGTTTTCTCCTTTCTGCAACACAATTTTGTTGTGGTGTTCCAGGTGCTGTGAGCTGGGATATTATCCCATGCTCAATCAAGAATTCCTTGAAATCTTTGTCAAGGTATTCTCCTCTACGATCTGATCGTAGAGTTTTGATTATTTTACCTAACTGGTTCTCAACCTCAGCACGATACTCTTTGAACTTTTCAAAAGTATCTGATTTGTGTTGCATTAGGTAAACATACTCATATCTAGAATAATCATGTGGCGAAGTATTCATAACCACCTCGGGCTCTTACATTCATCGGTCCGTAAATGTCCAAATGTATAAGCTCAAGTGGTTGACTGGCTCTTATACCTTTTCCAGTAAAAGGTCTCTTACTCATTTTTCCTCCTAAACATGATTCACACACTGGTAAAGTTTTGAGCTTTAACTGGTTTAAGGCTCCGTTCTTTATCAATCTATCTATTCGGTCAAGGCTGATATGACCAAGTATAAGATGCCATAGATATGTGTCATCGTGAGAAATCTTTTGCCGATTAATTTTAGGTTTCTCAACTTTAAATATTTCAGCATTGAGTAGTGACCTATGTGTTAACGGTCTTAACAAATAAAATTTATTTTCTGAGTTTCCTGTGCATATGGTTAATCCATTTATACTAATAATAACCAAATTTCTATTAACAGAAACTGAAAAACCATCATCCAAAAGTTTAGAAATAGAAATCAAATTCTTACGAAAACTAGGAATGAATGACACATTGTTCAAATTTAAATAACTATTATTTGTAAAATTGAAACTAGAAACTTCCACTGCTCTTGCTGAAATGGCATCCTCTGTCCCGACCCTCATGGTGTAGTCACCTTCAGCAAGGTCTCTCCATGAGTCAAGTAGCTGCAAAGAAGAACAAACATGGTTAGTGGCTCCAGAATCAACAATCCAACCGAATTTATCATCATCCACTAATAGAGATTCGATAACAAGTAAATCATATTTACCTATAGCCATTTTCTCATTCAGCCTAGCAAGGTATTTAGGACAATTCCTTTTCCAATGCCAGTTCTTGTTGCAGTGGAAACACTTTCCCTTGGGCTTGGCATCCTTGGAGCCTTTCTTGTTCTTCTTCTTTATGGGCTTAGCAATAGCCTTCCTAGTTCCATGCTTCTTCATCTTTGCAGATTTTGAAGACTCGACAACATTTGCCTCAGAACTGGGCTTACGATGATCCACAATCATGGACTCGTAGTGGGTGAGCTCATTAAGCAACTTGGTCAATGTAAAAGTCAACTTGTTCATAACATAGTTGCTTTTAAATTATATGAAACTCTTCGGAAGAGTTTCCATAATCATGGTCACCTGGCTACGATCGTCAATATGAACACCATGGGTTTCGGCTGTGTTGAGATAGGTCATCATCCTCAAGACATGTTCTCGGACTGATGTCTCATCCTTCATCCTAGCAGTCATCGCTGAGACCATAGCCTCATGATGTTGACGCTTCAAAGGCTTCCCGAACATGCTCTGCAATGACTCCATCATCTGAGACGCTGAAGTCATAAGCCCATGCTTTGCAGCAAGAACCTTAGACATCCCTGCTAACAAGTAGCAGCGGGCTTTCTCATTAGCTACGACCCAATTCTGGTAGGCATCGTGCATAGCTTGGCCAGTATTTCTAGCTGGCTCGAGAGGACACTCATCCGTCAGGATAAAATTTAGGTCTTCGCAGACCAGGATAGCGTTCATGTTACTTTTCCACTTAACATAATTTTCTCTCGTTAATTTATCATTTAGGAGTATGGAAATAATCGGAGAAACCATGGCTGAAAAATAAAATAAATATACATTTAACATTCATTCATCGCATATTAAAATTGTCAAACAATTTTGGCATAAAATTAAACATAATGCATGAACCATAAATAACGAATTAGAAACCTAAGAGAATTACTATGCCACGAAATTCTATCATCCCACAAATAAATGCCGCCGTAGGGTAGGTCAGGTATTTGCATGATAGATCAAGATAATCTCAATTGATTAATATATGCGGGAATAACTCTTATTCCTATATTAACCAACTACCATTTGATTCGATCAAGGAATTTAGATTAACAGTTAATCATTTCTTTATGAGTGTGACACATTGTTTCGGGACCCTTGGACTTAACTAGTGAAGTGTCGCCGTAGGGTAGGTCAGTTCACCAGATACATCTAGAATCTCTATCCTCTCGGAATCCAAACTTGATATTGACCCAAAATGGACACCATCAGTAAGAGGACGAAAACAAAATCATCTCGAGGCGCCTTTTGAATCTCACGTTTTCGGACTAACAACGGAGATCGCAGGATAAACTGTCGTATATCCCTCTCACACTCACTATTTTGAGTTTAAGGTTTCTATTTATAAAATATCTAATATTTTAATCTAACTAGTGTGAATAAATTTATGGCGACAAAAATTGGACTGTTTTGGACCCTATTCAAACCCAGTGCACTGCTGAAATAGCCTCTGAAATGCGTGGGCAGTGGTTGTGTTTCAGTTCTGATTTTTCACTTGAAAACAACCCCAACATAGCCCCAAAACACCCCAATATGTTCCCCAAAAATTCTGGATTAAAACGAAACCAAACCGAGTTCCGTTTTACCAAGTAAGTGGCGGTAGTGAACAAAATTAAGGCTCACTGCCGAGTACCAAACAAGAAAAAAAATGAAGATAATTATTTGTTCGACACCACAAAGTCTTCCGAGCTATATCTCATTACCAACGGAAACTAGTGTGGGCTAGACTCACAAAATAATCCCTAAACGATTTAGAGATTGAAACACACTTGTATTTTTATTTGTTTTTCTTCTTACTCTTTGTTTTTGTTTATCTCAACTTTTGAGAGAGAATTGGAGAAGAAGAAGATGGAGGCTAGGGTTAGAATGAATTTATTAGTAAAAAGAAAAATATTTTTTTCTTTTTATACTTAGGTTTATATATTTCCAAAACAAACAAATCATTTCCCCTCCCATCAAGTCAAAATTCAGCCAATGAAGTAATTTTTTATTTAATTTTTGTAACATCAAAATCAATTACCATAATGGAAAGGATGTTACAAAAATAAAAGATTAATTTTTATTAAAAGAGTTGTAACTTCCAAATAAAGTCCAAGGGTTTCCAAAACCCAAAATTTGGAATTTACACAATTAATCTTTTACTTAATTATATCATATATAATTAAATGCCAAGTATTTAATTATCATATAATTACAAAAACTATATATTAAAATTTTGACATATAGTTTCAAGTGTGACAAAATAATATTATTAATCATATTAATAATATGTATACCTTTGTGAGTATATAATTGGACTATCCAATTATACTAAATCCTCTATAGTATATCGAGCTAGCACGGGGACCAAATGGACCTACGATTTCGAGCTCCAATAATCTCGAAATATTAATTAAGCTCTTAATTAAATATTATGAATTATTAACTCCGGGTTATTCCACTAAAAACCCGAAGTTGCACTCTCGTTGCTGCAGATAACATATTAAGCCGAACCAAGTCGGTGTCCATCGATAATGTCCGTTATACCCCTCTAATTATTTTTACCTTAAGTATCATTGATTCTCTAATGAACGATTTATTCATAACCATTATAAATTTTAATCTTTCTATTTGTAATAGAAAGACTTGAGCGCTCTAACCGTTCAAGTATCGAATCAACCATTAAGAAATATACTCATCTACTTCTCGCAAGAATGAGTGAACTCCATGTCTATATAAAATGTCCCCAGCTACACACCAGACCATGCCCCCAAAGTACGTAGCTATTGGTCGAGATGGCTACACCAACCTCACATTTGTAAATCAAATGACATAGCCTGCCATGCAGGAGTTCGAAGTACACTCAGAAATAAGATCAATCTATATATGACCATCGAGTAGGTCGAAATGAATTTTTTTATTTAACGGATATTATAAGAAAGTCATTTCTATATGGGTCCAGTCCTATATGATCACATCATACAAGGTACCTTCATTCTCATGTCTCCACATGGACGATTCTGGATCAAGGTCGCCATAAAATTATAGAATGGACCGCAGCTATAGATAAACCACAAACAAAATACTCGTTTTGTTTGCTTTCTATGGATTATTTTAGATTACCAACTTCAGACTTAAATCCTCTTGTGTATGACACTCATACACTAAGTCTGAAGGTACATGTGTAATCTAGGGTAATCAAGATAATTTACAATATACGAAATATAAACAAACATTTTAATAAATGAATAATGCATCATTTTTTTTCAAAATATATAAAACCGTTTACATTACATGAAGCTCAAGGGCATATGGTCATATGAGGATATTCCCAGAGTAGAGAAGAGTATAGCGTAACACATGATACCAACGTATTCAAACATGAGGGATGTAAAGAAAAAGCTCTGAAGGATGAGGCCAGAATGGGTAGGGAAGATTAGGGAAGAAGTAAAGAAACAAGTAGAGGTATGCTTCTAAGAAGTGGTGAAATACCTAGAATAGTTCACCAACATAGTGCCCATTCCAAAGAAAGGTGGTAGTGTTAGGATGTGTTTAGACTACAGGGATCTCAATAAGGCCTGTCCAAAAGATGATTTTCTACTACCTAACTTAGATTTCTTAGTAGACAGTGCTACCCTATCAGCCATATACTCATTCGCATGTGGTTTCTCAAGATACAATCAGATCTTCATAGCAGAGGAAGATAAGTAATGCTTTTCGGGTTAAAGAATGTATGAGCCACCTACCAACGGATGGCCACTACCTTGTTTCATGACATAATGCATAAAAAGTCGAGGTGTATGTAGATGATATGATGGTCAAGTCGGAAAAAAGAGAATGGCACCTCATGGCATCAAAAAAAGTTCTTTCAGAAAGTGGACATGTAAAACCTCAACTCAACCCCAAGAAGTATGTATTTGGGGTCACATCTAGAAATTTATTGGGGCATACGGTGGGAGCTAAGGGAATAAAGGTGGACTAAGGAAAAATTAAGGCGATAACGGAAATGCCCGCATAAAAAACAGAGAATGAGGTAAGGGCTTTTCTAAGAAAGATATAATATATCAGACGGGTCATAACCAAGTTAACATCGGTAAGTGAGCCCATCTTCAAGCTGCTCAGGAAAGATCAACTAGTAGAGTGGAATGAACAGTGTCAGGTAGCCTTCGAGAAAATCAAGAAATATTTGACTAACTTACCGGTCTTCAAACCTCCAAGACCCGAGAAGCCACTAGTCATATATCTAACGGTAGAATCTAATACGATGGGTGCTAGGCTGATGCAGGAAGATGATATGGGGTTCGAACATGTGGTCTACTACCTTAGTAAAAAAATGTTGCCTTATGAGATGCGTTACCAAGAGGTGGAGAAAATTTGCTTAGCAGTGGTGTGGGTTTCTAGGAAATTACTGCATTATTTCCAGTCCTACATGATACAAGTGGTCACTAAGAAAGATCCACTGAGATACTTGCAGTCTGCACCTTCTATGGTAGGAAATTTAGGAAGGTGGTTGTTGCAACTCGCTGAGTTTGACATCGAGTGCATCACCAAGAAAGGGATTAAAAGGCGAGTCGTGGCTGAATTCCTAGCATAACAACCGATTGAAGGAGAGAGGTATGAATATGAGTTATCTGATGAGGAGGTAAAGGTAATAACCGTTCAAGGATGGAAGATGTACTTTGATGGAGCTATGAATTGCAAGGTCGCAGTGATTGGAACTATTATAGTCACCTAGAAGGATATATTGTCCCTATGGCTAAAAGGCTAGCTTTTTCAATCACTAATAATATAGCTAAATACGAGGCATTTATATTTGTATTAGAAGCCTTAATAGCCCTATGAGCTGAAGATGTAGAGGTTTTTGGAGATTCAATGTTGGTGGTTAAAAAAATCCGAGAGGAGTGGGAATTAAAGGAAGAAAAATTAAGGTTGTATCTAGCATACCTCAAAACATTGCTACGAAGCATCCAATGATACACTTTCAGCATTTTCCTAGAGAGAAGAACTAAATGCCAGATGCCTTAGCCACTTTAGTTGTAGCATGGGAAAACCCAGGCAAGCTAATGATGTGGCCGTTAATTTTGACGACTGCGAATAAGCCCGCTTATGAGATTGAAAAGTCATGGAGATTGAAAGAGACGACGGGAGGCTATAGTACTATGATATTCAAAATATTATGGATAAGGGGGATTTCCCAGAAGGGGCAAGCAGAAAAGACAAGTTGGCTATTCAAAAACTGGCCTCCAGTTCATTAGCTTGAAAGGAAATCTATACAAGCGCCAGAGCAACAAAATGCAACTGAAATGCTTAAAGAAATAGGAAGTTGAGAAATGGATGGAAGAAATCCACGTAAGAGTATATGGTCCACATATGAGCGGGCTCAATCTATCAAGGAAAATTGATAAGCAAGGATTTTACTGGTTGACTATGGAAGTAGATTGTGCGGAGTTAGTGAAGTGAAGTCATGATTGTCAAGCACATGGGAACCTAAACCACTTACAGCTGATAAAACTACATGGGCTGGCAGATCCTTGGCCATTTTCAGCATGGGGAATCGACATGATTGGTGAGATCAAACCACGGGCCTCTAGTAGACATATATTTATAGTACTGGCGGTAGATTACTTTTCTAAACTAGTAAAAGCAGAGTCCTTTCGTAATGTCACAACCAATCAAATGGCTAAGTTTATAGCCTGAAACATCATTTGTCAATATAGGATGCCACACCTTGTGGTGACAGATAATGGGGTGTAGTTTCAGGGAGAGACCAAAGTCATGTTACAGATGTATGGGATATGACATTACAAGTCTTCCCCATATAGACCACATGCCAATGAAGTAGTAGAGGCCGCCAATAAGATTTTGAAGAGGATTTTGGCTAAAATGACGGAAAACTACAAAAATTGGGTGGAAAAGCTGCCATTTGCGTTATGAGGGAATAGAACTTCGATTCGAGCTACAACAGAAGCTACGCCTTACTCATTAGTGTACGGGATGGAAACCGTGTTACTCGTGGAAATTGAAATATGATCAATGTGCATCATGAAGGAAGCGGACCTATCCCAGCACAAATGGATGACAGAAAGGCTCGAGAAGTTGGCTTTATTGGATGAGAAGAGGATGAAGGCATTTTATAGCACCCAAATATACCAGAAAAATGATAGCCATAACTTTTAACAAGAAAGTCAGGCCAAACAAGATCAATGAAAGAGATCTAATGCTAAAACAGTCACAACCGATGACAATGGACCCGAGGGGGAAATTCATGCCTAACTGGGAGGGGGCCTACTTAGTCAAAAAGGTGTCAAAGAATAGAGCAGTGTGCTTGTCTGATATGGAAGACAATGAATTCATGGAACTCATCAACACAAATAAATTAAAGAAATACTTTGCATAAAAAAAGGCTCGTTAGGCTGAAAATCCACAAAGGACTGCCTAAGAAAAATTAGAGCATCCCACTAAACCCAGATGGTTTAGGTAAAAGTTAGGGATAAATAAGCGAGCGGAAAATAATTAGTCGAAAAACCTGAAAAGACTGACTAGCAACATGGGTAAGCGACATGATGAAATAGATAAGTATAAATAACTATCACATATATACCGAGAAAGAATGCTGAAATTTTATTGAAATAAATGTCAAAATGTTCATGAAATGCACAAATATTGCCAAAATAAAATAAAAAAAATCTCAAAACAAGCATGCATAAATCATCATTTTCTCATTTTTAGTGCAAGATCTAAATCTGAAAGACCAGTCAGAGAACCATGACCACCTAGCATGGGAATAGATTCTGTGGGAGTAACAGTCCACATATGTTGATGAGCCCAATTATCCCACAAGTGACTTAAGAACCACCAAGATACCAGACCATTTTGATATGTGCGTTTCTTGAAGGATAGATGCGGAGAACCCCCGTACTGTCGCAATAACCTGGATTGAAGATAGAAGAAGCTAGTGTAAAGCCTTGAGAGTGGCACACAATGCCTATAAAAGTCGAGGTTGACATAGTCAATACGCCACCAAAGACACATCTATTGTATGTCTGCATCAGATACCTCGGCCATCCATTCCCTCCATATAAAAGGAAAATACAGATACTAGCATATGAGTAATGAGCTTCGATTTCTCTTGCAACCACACCTAAAAAAAGACGTTGTGTTAGCTAGCTGGGTTGAAAACCCTAGGGGCAACCCAGACAGAATCACAACAGTCCGTTAGAGTGAAAATTCGAAAGAAAAGTCTAGGAAAAAGTTAGGGCATACCTGTAAGAGCAAATGACTACTTAGAAAATGGTTGGTGGGCTTCTACTTAATCATATCTAAGCCATTGAGTGTCTCGGCCAAATTAACTGGAATATGGTTGTAACCACGTCTGATGCCATGGATAATGTGGAGTAGCCGATAGTCACCTCTCTCACTATCGGACTCACCAAGAGATATCGAGCCAATATACAAATCATGGTCACACTCTTTCGACAATAAGACCGACTATCGAAGAAGATGCCTCCGTGAGCACTTTCAATTCAGTAGACGTAGGACATGGTATGACTTTCTCCATTTCATCCGGACTAAAAAGAAAGGCTTCAGAAG
>SKCR01045989.1:0-41286 GCA_019454045.1 Zanthoxylum bungeanum | reverse complement strand
ATCCGCCACGTGTCATTCGGATAATTCAATCAATAATTAGTGCTAACGTGGCGCTGACGTGACTGTCGGCACCATCGAATTGCGACACGTATCATGCTGTGATTGGTTGATGATGACGTTGGCATTTTTACTCGATCAACCGGTGATGTGGACGATGACGTGGCTGACAGGTGGAGTGACATGTGGCGACACGTGGCGATGGCGACTGTCGGCATCGTAGGATGATGACACGTGGCACGACGTACGTTAGCGGATCGGTTGTGATGGTGACACGTGGCACGGCACACGTTAGCAAAGTCAAATTTTCTCAGATTCTGACTGTGGACTCGGTGCACGTAAGCACTGTTCGGCGCATGTTAGGCGTCGCGACGCCAAAGGCTTGCGCGTCGCGATGCAGATAAATTACAAAAATGCCCTTTTCATCCTTTTTCACTGTTTTGGCTCCAAATTGCTTCCAATGCTTTCCAACTTTATTTATCTGTAAAATAATAATTAAAACACATCGAAACGTCACAAAAACTCAAGAAACTATACAAAATATTAGGTTAAATGAGTGGGAAATAGTGATAGATTTACCACTCATCACACCCCCAAACCTAACATTTTGCTAGTCCTCGAGCAAAACACAGAATAAACTAACATAAACATCTTTAAAATAAAATTTAACTAAGCCACTTTCGTAGGGATTACGGTTGCATTTAGCATATGCAAAACAACCTTTAAACCCCTAGGTGTCCCTAGTCGACGAGTTGTAGTCTTGAGGGTTTACAACAATGATACCCACAAACATTTTACAAAAGTAAAAAGGAAAGTAAAAACTAATGCACACAAAAGCAAAAAGACAAGCGAAAAGAGAATAAAGAAGTTAGTGACTAATCAGGTGAATGAAACTTCTACTCCAAGTTACTAGTTGTTTTCTTTCTTTCTAAATTACGGAATAAGTAAATTCTCCTATTATATTTACCATTCTCCATATACACAGCCAACAAAATATTAAACAACTCATTTTTGCCCACAATAGTCACAAGTGCAGTTGATAAGAGAGTAATATTTTTATCCTAAAGTTTATATCAGATTCACACCTTTTTGTAGCAATGGAATAATCTTATTGACATTTTCGGATTTTTTTTCTTTATTTTGATTTTTGATTTTTTTTATATACAATATCTTCCATCTATGTAGCGAGTGTTGGGTCGGTGACTCCCAAACCAGTTGGCTTTAGGGCACCAGGTGTTAAGACACCCCTACGGACTTAATTATTCAGACTTCAGATATATATATTTTTGCAGCATCTTTGATCCATGTAGCGAGCTTTGGGCCAGTGACTCCCAAACCAATTGGCTTTAGGGCACTAGGTGTTAAAACACCCTACAGACTTAATAACTCGGATCTCAGATTTTTTTTTTTACTCCATTACTTTTTTAGATGCTTTTCCCCAATTAAACTAAACACTGAATATTATAAACTTTTCAATTTTTAGCTTATCTGTATGTTATTATGCATGTTGATAATATCTGCCAAACTAAGCCAATGAAGATCCATTTTAGTCCGTTTTATGGAGAATTTACAAATTAATAATTCAAAATGAAATAAACAAAAATTAACTTGTTTCGAAATAAGTTTGAGATATGTCTCAGAAGTGGAAACTCCTACACAAACTATCTCTCACCAATTTCACCTTTTAGTCAAAATAAAAACGAAATATTTTTGAAATTTTTCAATTTTTTTGTATTTTTCAAAAAAATTTGGACTAAAAATAAAAACAACACACAAAACTAAAAAAAAGATACCTAATTAACTAATTCCCTTCCCCAAACCTAAATGAGACATTGTCCCCAATGTCTTAAACAGTAGAAGAAGAGTTTAGAAGATAATACCTGGTTAGCTGAAATTCTACAGGAAAAATTACCGATTAAGATCTATGTCCAATTTACGCTTCTACCACGATCGCTATCTGACCAGCTCAACTTTGAAAGAATGGGGTCGATTTTTGGTTCAAAGGCTAGGATTTGGTCAATTAATTCTCCTGCCTTTATTGCAGTCAGGAAAATATCATGTACTGATTTTGTGACGAACTAATGTCTTTTGGCTTCGCAAGAAAGAAATACAAAATAAAATCGAAAAAAATGTTCATGTTGAGTAATCCAATGGGCTTCCGATGAATGTTCAAGTGCGCCCATGATGCCACTGTTAATATCTCTTCAACGTTCCGAGCCACCTGGTAAAGCAATAAAGCATCAACAGTATTGACCATTTCAAGGAGTTGTTCAGACATCCCCGAGACAATACGTTCATCTCCATTTGTTTTTTTCGATTATATGTTCGTCCGCCAAAGTTTTTGGAATGATTCCTAAAACATGACCGCCACCATCCTGAACGGCTTTTGAAATGCTTCCCATCAATCAAGATTGCCACCGCCCATATACTAGGTCCATATTTCGTTCTGCTATGACTCTCCCCAATTCTTTTGCAGCCTCAATGAATTCTAGTTTATTACCATAATTGGATCCACAGAAAACAAATTCGTTTTGACTCCTGCTGTGTGTGAAGTTGCTTCCATTTTCTTTCTCTTATTTGGATGTATATCTGGATGTGTCGAAGAAAGAAATGGAGAGCTGAATTTATAGAACCTGATAATGGGTGAGTAATAATAGCATTAGTACCTGCCAAATGACAATTATTAGATGAACGTTAAAATAAATCGTGAAAAGTTTAAAAACTTTAGATCTTGTCGGTGAAAATAAAAGAAAATAACAAAAGAAAAGCAAATCAAAGTAATTATTAAGGCAACAGAATTGTGTACGCAATACGCCACTCGTTTGGTATATAAATCCATTAGGATGCGTCACAAATGAATTAGCTCTCTTCTTTGTGATTGCCAAACACCATTCCTTATGTCTTAAAATGCTCCATTTGTACTTTTCCCTACAAAAATAACACACAAAAATTAAAAACTCTACAACATGTATACACAAAATATAAAAAACAGAAATTACAACAAAGTGCATGGGTACCTCCTATACGCGCGCTAAATTATTCGTCTTCAGCAAGACGTGACTGAAATCATCTGTCAATGAGGTTTCAGTGTCGTTTTGGATGTCCTATTAAAGACATTCCCGTGCGCATTGCTTTTGAAGGGTCTCTTCAACGGTAAAGGGGCAAAAAGAATTTTGTCACATTGAGTGCTTGTGCCACCTTTTTAACCTTTGTTGCTCTAGTGGTTCCTGAAAAGAAAGAAATAAAATTATGAGGTCTCGTATGGTGCTTCACTTTGAATGGGAGTTCCATTCTGTCAAGCTTCTGGGTGATATCTCTAAATTGTACTCCCCAAAACAGTGATGTTTCGCCTGAATGCTCTGGATCTTTAATTTGGTCTGACGATTGCTCCTCCATTTGCTCTGTTTCTTGCTCCACCTTTTCTTCACAGATGTATTTTAAGATTTCCGCGTTCAGTTCTTCATCTGTCATCTATGAAAAACATGCTCCATAAGTGTCAACCTGAAGATGTAAAGATGTTTCTGACATTAGGTCTTCATCCTCTGATATGACTGGAATGGATGGTTCAGATAGATCTTCATCAAACATCATGGTAAAGCATGCTCCAAGATCTTCATTTTGAGGATTGAAAGTTTGATCCTCCATTGTTGGTGCAGTTGGTACAAATAGATCAGCTTCACCTCGTCAGAATCTGAATAATAAAAGTCAAATAGAGACTTCACTGGTTTGGGCTCCTGAACTGATACCTTTGGTTGTTGATACTGCTCAGCCTCTCCTCTGTTGAAGTGTCATTGTGAAATGATTGGTACTCGAAGGCTTCATCAGTGTCATCTGAAACTGGTTCTTGAGGTATGTAGTTATGGTTTTTCTGGGAATTGTCTCATTTGATCTGTCATCCTCTGAATAGATGCTGATTGTCTCTGAATACTTTCGAGTTGATTCTGATATGTTCAAGCATTGTATCCAACTTTTCGTCTTGTTTCTTGAATAAATCTTTGAGCATGTCAATCATCTGATCTTCTTCTGATGGTTCTGGTTCTTGATGAAGAACTTAGATAGATGGTGGATAAGATGGAAAATATGATGGTTCTTCATACATGAAGGATTTTGATAGCTCTGCCACCCTGGATTGTAGTTGTACTCACAATGATCTCTCGGGTGGTTACCATTACATATGTGATGAGTGGTAAATCTATCACTATTTCCCACTCATTTAACCTAATATTTTGTATAGTTTCTTGAGTTTTGTGAAAATTTTGATGTATTTTGTGTTATTTTGCAGATAAATAAAGTTGGGAAAGCATTGGAATAAATTTGGGGCCAAAATAGAGAAAAATTGACAAAATGGCAATTCAGTAAATTGACCGCGTCGCGACACCAAAACCATCAGCGTCGCGACGCCTAACATGTGCCGAACAGTGCTAACGTGCGCCTGGTCCACGTGTCAGAATTTGAGAAAAGTTTGACTTTGCTAACGTGCGTCGTGCCACGTGTCACCATCACAGCCGATCTGCTAACATGCGCCGTGCCACGTGTCAGCATCCTACGTTGCCGACAGTCATCATCGCCACGTGTGCCACGTGTCACTCCACATCATCAGCCATATCACAAGGTTGACCAAGTCAAACTGCCACCTCACCGCCACTTCATCATCAGCCAATCAGGAAGTGCCACATGTCGCAATCCTACTGTGCCGACAGTCTCTTTCCCACTCACCGCCATGTCACCACCACGTCACTGCCACGTCATCGCCACGTCAGCATCAATTATTGGCTATCTAATCTTTATCTGACACGTGACGGATAAGAATCTCATCGACCAATCAGAAGCCGCCACGTGTCACAAAAATTGAAGCCCAACCACCTCGCCACATGTCACCTTATCATCTTATCCAGAATCTGCAACCGACGAACCAGAGCGTGCCACATCGACAGAAGTCAGCGTAGCGACGCCAAAGGCCTCAGCGTCGCGACGCCAGATGCATATCTGCGCCTATAAATAGAGCTTCAAATTTCAGTTTTAGATGTACCACTCTCTCTCATCTCTTTGATGTAAAGAGAGAGTTTCTCTCTCTAGTTTCTTTTAGTTTTTAGTTTTTTTAGTTTTTAGTTTTGTAAATAATTTTAATTACGTTTTGTTAATATAGTAATTTACTTATTACTTTTTACAGTTTTTACTATTCCCCATGAGGAGGTAACTTCCCCAGCTAGGGTGAAAGGTAATTATTTTACTGTTACTATTTAGATTAATCTCCCTTAAAAATAATATATTCACTATTTAAAATATTGACTTAAAAAAGGATACCGTCAGATGGTGGTCGGTTGGTAATATTATCACAAGTTTATATATTATTTTATGGGAGATATCTAAAATAGTAAATAGTAAAAGTAATTCCTTTTACCTTAGCATTTTATTTTATTTTATTTTACTTTTCAGCTTTTACTTTATGTCTTTTACTTTTCAGTATTTTTACTTTATGTCTTTTACTTTTAAGTTTTTACTAGCCCTAGTTATGTGTTAGTTATCTGGGGTTGTGATGGATTCTAATATCACCGGTTTATAAGGGGTTATTTTATAGTTTGGGTAATTTAAAGGTTTACTTATTAAGTCTTAAGCTTAATGCTTCTTGTTGTCTAATCACCAATAAGATTGATGTGGTAAATCTAAAATGAACCAGACATGGGGATTTTAGGTTTCAGCCTTAGACTTAATAGCCCACGATCTTCCTTGAGGATAGATAACCCTTTAATAGATTTCCTTACAGGATAGACATATACCTGGCGGGCGGGGGTAGCTAAATAATGGAAATTAAACTTAATGAATCCAGATTAATTGGTTGACATAGACATATGGTTCAATTGGGTTAAACTGGGTATTTGTGTCTGACCATCGACAGAGGCTTTTGCATAATTTAGTGTTCCAGGTTAGTAAACTGATTTATTACACAAATATAAAATAATCACTTCATCTTTTAAAAGATATTAGAAGGATTCACAACCCTAGATCTTTGTGTCTTTTGTTATTTCTTTAGTATTTTCTTTTGTCTTTTTATTTATTTATTTATTTAGCAAATCTACAATCAACCAAATCAATCAAGCAATCATTTTCTTCTCCCTCAATTAGATATTTGTAAATAAATAGTATCAATAATTAATAACAACAGTCAAAATTAAGTCTTTGTGGGATCGATATTTTTATACTACTTGAAAGATACGTGAGCTTGCGTTATACGTGTGTGTTTACGCCGTCATGTTTTTGGCGCCGTTGCCGGGGACTTATTTTTCTTGAGTTATTAATTTTGAAGCTATCTAATTTACTTGTATCTAATTCTCTTTATTTTTATCTGTAATTTTTATCTCTTTCTTTTGTCTCAGGTGATTGAAAAAATGAAACATTATTGGGAGATTGAGAGATCATGAGCTTTATTAGAAGATACACCCCAAATCTGGGAGCAACAGTCCGGTTTTCTGAGGCCTGTTGTCCAGCCCAACAATTATCACTGGATGCCGGAACCAAGCAATACCACATTTGCTCAACAGAATGCAATAAGGAGATGTGACATATGTAATGGTAACCACCCTAGAGATTATTGCGAATACAACTACCATCCAGGGTGGCAGAGCTATTAAAATCCTTAATGGTATGACGAGCCATCACATTTCACAGAACCATATTTTCCATCTTATCCACCATCTACATATGATCTTCATCAACACCAGAACCATCAGAGGAAGATCAGTTGCCAAACATTCTCGAATATATGTTCAAGAAACGAAAAGAAAAGTTGGATACAATGCTTGAAACAAGCCAGAATCAATTTGAAAGTATTCAGAGACAATCAGAATTCATTCAGAGGATAACAAATCAAATGAGACAATTCACAGAAAACCAGAACTACATACCTCAAGAACCAGTTTCAAATGACACTGATGAAGCCTTCGAGTACCATCATTTCACAATGACACTTCAACATAGGAGGAGGCTGAGCAGTATCAACAACCAGAGGTATCAGTTCAGGAGCCCGAACCGGCAAAGTCTCAATTTGACTTTTATTATTCAGATTCTGACGAGGATGAAGCTGATCTATTTGTACCAACTGCACAAACAACGGAGGATCAAACTTTCAATCCTCAAAATGAAGATCTTGGAGCATGCTTTACCATGATGTTTGAAGAAGATCTATCTGAACCATCCATTCCATTCCAGTCGTATCAGAGGATGAAAACCTAATGTTAGAAACATCTTTACATCTTCAGGTTGACAATTTTGAAGCATGTATTTCACAGATGACAGATGAAGAGCTAAATATAAAAATTTTAAAATCATCTGTGAAGAAAAGGTGGAGCAAGAAACAGAGCAAATGGAGGAGCAAATGTCTGACCTTATTGAAGATCCAAAGCATTCAGGAGAAACATCGCTGTATCGGGGAGTACAAATCAAAGATATCGCCCAGAAGCTTGACAGAATGTAACTCCCATTCCAAGTCAAGCACCATACGAGACCTCCTGATTTTCTTTCTTTCTTTGCAGGAACCACTAGAACAACAAGGAACAAAAAGGCGGCACGAGCACTGAATGAGACAAAAGTCTTTTTGCCACTTTACCCTTGGAAGAGACCCTTCAAAAGCAATGCTCACGGGATTGTCTTTAATCGGACATCCAAAACGACATTGAAACCTCCTTAACAGATGAATTTCAGTCACATCTGGCTGAAGACGAAAAATTTAGCGCTAGCAGGGAGGCAACCCATGCAATTTGTTGTAATTTTTGTTTTCATATTTTGTGTATACACGTTGTAGAGTTTTTAATTTTGTGTATTATTTTTGTAGGGAAAAGCACAAACGAAGCATTTTAAGACAGAAGAAATTGTGTTTGGCAATCAAAGAAGAGAAACAATTCATTAGCGATGGATGAGTAAGGAATAAAATCTTGAGACGCATCCTAATGAATTTATCCTAAGCGAGTGGCGTATTGCGTACACAATTCTGTTGCCTTAATTATTGCTTTGATTCGCTTTTCTGTTGTAATTATCTTTATTTTCGTAGACAGGATCCAGAATTTTTGACCTTTCAAGATTTCTTTTGTTGTTTAGCTAACAATCGTCCTTTGGAAGATATTAGTGCTATTATTACTCACCCTTTTTCAGGTACTATAAATTCAGCCCGTCATTACACTTTTGAAGGCATCCTGATTTGAAAAAGAAATACATAAAAAATGGAAGCCACTTCAAGAAGACGAGTTGAAAACATCTGTGTGTTTTGCGGTAGTAGTGTTGGAGTTAAGCCACAATACGTAGAAGCAGCACAGGAATTGGGTCGAGTCTTAGCTGCAAGGAATATGCACTTAATATATGGCGGAGGCAATCTTGGACTAATGGGGATCGTTTCAAAGGTTGTACAGGAAGGAGGCAGTCACGTTTTGGGAATCATCTCAAAACCCTTGGCAGAGACAAATCTTATTGAACCATCAAACGAAGAGGAATTGATTGTGCCAGGTATGTCTGAACGACTGATAGAAATGATTAACCGTGCTGATGCTTTTATCGCTTTGCCAGGTGGCTTGGGTACATTGGAGGAAATTTTTATAGTATTATCTTGGGCGAACCTGAACATACACCAGAAACCGCTTGGACTGTTCAACGTTGATGGATTTTATGATTTTCTTTGTGTGTTTCTTGATGATGGCCGGAGAAATGGGTTCGTGTCAAAACCTATGAAAGAACTCCTCTTTACTGCCAGAACTACTCCGGATCTAATTGACCAACTTTTATCCTATGAACCACAAGTTGACCATATCCTTTCAAAGATAAATTGGTCTGAGGACGATCGTGGTAAGAGGCGTCGTGTTAATCTGGATCTTAACCTTTAATTTCCTGAAGATTTCAGCTAACCAGGTACGACCTTCTTAACTCTCCTTTTACTGTTTAAGACATGGGGACAATGTCTCATTTAGGTTTGGGGAAGGGAATTAGTTGATCAGTACCTTATTTTTAGTTTGTGTGTTATTTTTATTTTTAGTCCAAAATTTTTATATTAATAAAAAAAAAAATTGGAAAATTTTCAAAAATTACAAAAATATTTTGCATTTTTATTTGACTAAAAAGGTGAAATTGGTAAGAGATAGCTGAGTAAGGAGTTTCTACTCCTGAGACGTATCTCAAACCTATTTCGAAACAAGTTAATTTTTGTTTATTTCATTTTGAATTATTTAATTTGTGAATTCTCTTTAAAACGGACTAAAATGGATCTTCATATGCTCAGTTGACAGATATTATCAACATATATAGTAACATACGGACATGAGCTAAAATTGAAAACTTTGTAATATTCAGTGCTCTAGTTTAATTGGAGGAAACATCTCAAAAAGCAATGGAGTAAAAAAAAAAAAAAAAAAAACGTCTGAGATCCGAGTTATTAAGTCTGTAAGGTGTTTTTAACACCTAGTGCCCTAAAGCCAACTGGTTTGAGAGTCACTGGCCCAAAGCTCATTACATGGATTGAAGATGCTGCAAAAATATATATATCTGAAGTCTGAGTAATTAAGTCCGTAGGGGTGTCTTAACATCTGGTGCCCTAAAGCCAACTGTTTTGGGAGGCACCGACCCAACACTCGCTACATAGACGGAAGGTAATGTATATAAATAAAAAATAGAGAAAAATCAAAGAAAAAAAATCAGAAAAATGAAAAAAATTACTCCATTGCTACAAAAAGGTGTGAAATCTGATAGAACTTTAGAACAAAAATATTACTCTCTTATCAACTGCACTTATGACTGTTGTGGGCAAAAATAAATTGTTTAATATTTTGTTGGCTATGTATATGAAGAATGGTAAAAATAATCGGAGAATTTACTTATTCAGTAATTTAGAATAAAACAAAACAACTAGTAACTTAGTAGTAGAAGTTTCACCTGATTAGTCACTAACATCTTTATTCTCTTTTCGCTTGTCTTTTTGCTTTTGTGTGCATTAGTTTTACTACCTTTTTACTTTTGTAAAATGTTTGTGGGTATCATTGATGTAAACCCTCACGAGACTACAACTCGTCCACTAGGGACACCTAGGGGTTTAAAGGCTTGTTGCATACGCTAAATGCAACCGTGATCCCTACAAAAGTGGCTTAGTTAATTTATTTATGTTATTTTATGTTTTGCTCGAGGACTAGCAAAATGTTAGGTTTGGGGGTGTGATGAGTGGTAAATCTATCACTATTTCCCACTCATTTAACCTAATATTTTGTATAGTTTCTTGAGTTTTGTGAACATTTTGATGTGTTTTGTGTTATTTTGCAGATAAATAAAGTTGGGAAAGCATTGGAAGCAATTTGGGGCCAAAATAGAGAAAAATTGACAAAATGGCAATTCAGTAAATTGAACGCGTTGCGACGCCTAACATGCGCCGAACAGTGCTAACGTGCGCCTGGTCCACATGTCAGAATCTGAGAAAAGTTTGACTTTGCTAACGTGCGTCGTGCCACGTGTCACCATCACAGTCGATCTGCTAACAAGCGTCGTGCCACATGTCAGCATCCTACGGTGCGGACAGTCATCATCGCCACGTATGCCACGTGTCACTCCACGTCATTGCCACGTCATCAGCCACATCACCAGGTTGACCAAGTCAAACTGCCACCTCACCGCCACGTCATCATCAGCCAATCAGGAAGTGCCACGTGTCAGAATCCTACCGTGCCGACAGTCTCTTTCCCACTCACCGCCACATCACCGCCACATCAGCATCAATTATTGGCTATCTAATCCTTATCTGACACGTGGCGGATAAGAATCTCATCAACCAATCAGAAGCCGCCACGTGTCACAATAATTGAAGCCCAACCACCTTGCCACGTGTCACCTTATCATCTTATCCAGAATCTGCAACCGACGAACCAGAGCGTGCCATGTCAACAGAAGTCAGCGTAGCGACGCCAAAGGACTCAGCGTCGCGACGCCAGATGCCTATCCGCGCCTATAAATAGAGCTTCAAATTTTAATTTTAGATATACCACTCTCTCTCATCTCTTTGATGTAAAGAGAGAGTTTCTCTCTCTAGTTTCTTTTAGTTTTTAGTTTTTAGTTTTGTAAATAATTTTAATTACGTTTTGTTAATATAGTAATTTACTTTTTTACTTTTTACAGTTTTTACTATTCACCATGAGGAGGTAACTTTCTCCAGTTAGGGTGAAAGGTAATTCTTTTACTGTTATTATTTAGATTAATCTCCCTTAAAAATAATATATTCACTATTTAAAATATTGACTTAAAAAAGATACCGCCAGATTGGTCGGTTGGTAATATTATCACAAGTTTATATATTATTTTATGGGAGATATCTAAAATAGTAAATAGTAAAAGTAATTCATTTTACCTTAGCATTTTATTTTATTTTATTTTACTTTTCAGCTTTTACTTTATGTCTTTTACTTTTCAGTATTTTTACTTTATGTCTTTTACTTTTAAGTTTTTACTAGCCCTAGTTATGTGTTAATTATCTAGGGTTGTGATGGATTCTAATATCACCGGTTTATAATGGGTTATTTTATAGTTTGGGTAATTTAAAGGTTTACTTATTAAGTCTTAAGCTTAATGCTTCTTGTTGTCTGATCACCAATAAGATTGATATGGTAAATCTAAAATGAACTAGACATAGGGATTTTAGGTTTCAGCCTTAGACTTAATAGCCCACGATCTTCCTTGAGGATAGATAACCTTGTAATATATTTCCTTACAGGATAGACATATATCTGTCGGGCGGGGGTAGTTATAATTGGAACTTAAACTTAATGAATCCAGATAATTTGGTTGACATAGACATATGGTTCAATTGGGTTAAACTGGGTATTTGCGTCTGACCATCGACAGAGGCTTTTGCATAATTTAGTGTTCCAGGTTAGTAAACTAATTTATTACACAAACATAAAATAATCACTTCATCTTATAAAAGATATTAGAAGAATTCACAACCCTAGATCTTTGTGTCTTTTATTATTTTCTTTAGTATTTTCTTTTGTCTTTTTATTTATTTATTTATTTAGAAAATCTACAATCAACCAAATCAATCAAGCAATCATTCTCTTCTCCCTCAATTAGATATTTGTAAATAAATAGTATCAATAATTAATAACAACAGTAGAAATTAAGTCCTCGTGGGATCGATATTTTTATACTACTTGAACGATACGTGCGCTTGTGTTATACGTGTGTGTTTACGCCGGTCAATATGTCACATCTCCTCATTGTGTCTTGTTGAGCAAATGTGGTATTGCTTGGTTCTGGCATCCAGTGATAGTTGTTGGGCTGGACAACATGCCTCAGAAAACCGGACTGTTGCTCCCAGATTTGGGGTGTATCTTCTAGTATAGCTCGTGATCTCTCAATTTCCCAATAATGTTCCGTTTTTCAATCATGAAAACAAAAGAAAGAAATAAAAATTACAGATAAAAATAAAGAAAATTAGATACAAGTAAATTATATAGCTTCAAAATTAATAACTCAAGAAAAATAAGTCCCCGGCAACGGCGCCAAAAACTTGACCTGGTAAACACACACATATAACGCAAGCGTACGTATCGTTCAAGTAGTATAAAAATATCGATCCCATGAGGACTTAATTCCTACTGTTGTTATTAAATATTGATACTATTTCTTTACAGGTATCTAATTATAGGGAGAATGGAATTGATTATTTTTGGTTGGTTGAATGTGGATTTGCTAATTAAAATAAAAATATACTCAAAAGAAAATACTAAGAAAAATAAAAGAAAAGACTCAAAGATCTAGGGTCGTGATTCCACACAATATTAATATAAAGATGAATTAATTCTCTTATCTATGTGTAATAAATCAGATTGCTAACCTGGAACACGAAAATATGCAAAAGCCTATGTCGATGGTCAGACGCAAATACCCAGTATAACCCAATTGAACCATATGTCTATGTCAACCAAATTACCTGAATTCATTAAGATTAAGTTCCAATTATGGCTACCCCCGCCTGACAGGTATATGTCTATCCTGTAAGGAAATCTATTAAAGGGTTATTTATCCTCAAGGAAGATCGTGAGTTATTGAATCTAAGGCTGAAACCTAAAATCCCTATGTCTAGTTCATTTTAAGTTTACCATATCAATCTTATTGGTGATCAGACAACAAGAAGCATTAAGCTTAAGACTCAATAAACAAACTAAAGAATTATCCAATAAAAAGAAAATCAATTATTAAGTGTGAATATTGTGTTTCATCACTTCCCTAGAATAAAATAAAATGCTGGGGTTAGAGGATCCACATTTAATATTTTTTATCTAGGAATCTCACTTATTATAATATATAAATTATTTTATGTTTTGCTTTCTCAGGAATTAATAATGTTAAACATTTAAAAACAACCATATAGGCGGTAATCTATTTAGTCCAACCAGCCATATAGGCGGTAATTTATCTGTCACATAAAGACCAGCCATATATGCGGTAAAGTAATTTATATTTAGACCGACCATATAGGCAGTAATAAAGTCTGACATTAATTAATCCGGTTAAATTATAATTTATAAGTTATAATTAAGTGAGATTTACCTAAATAGTTATATTAAATGTTTCACCTTTTACCCCAGCGGTAAATTAACTACTAAACATCAAAGAACAAAAAGAAAATAAAATAAATTTTATTACAAAAAGTAAAATTGCATAATTGAAAATACTTAATTTAAATTACAAAAACTTAAACACACAAGATGCAATCCTTAAAGTCCTTACAAAACTCAAGGAAGACATGATTTGAATTCTGAAATCGAGCTGAATTTATAGGCGTCAGTAGGGGGCCAGCATCGCGACGCTGGACATTGTCGATGTGGCAGCTTCTGGTTCATCGCTTCAGATTCTGGATAAGGTGATAAGGTGACACATGGCAAGGTGGTTGGGATCTCAATTATTGCGACACATGGCGGCTTCTGATTGGCTGATTTTAGATTCTTATCCGCCATGTGTCATTCGGATAATTGAATCAATAATCGGTGCTGACGTGTCGCTAACGTGACTGTCGGCACCATCGAATTGTGACACGTGGCACACTCTGATTGGTTGATGATGACGTGGCAATGACGTGGCATTTTGACTCGGTCAACCGGTGATGTGGATGATGACGTGGCTGACAGGTGGAGTGACATGTGGCGACACATGGCGATGGCGACTGTCGGCATCGTAGGATGATGACACGTGGCACGACATACGTTAGCGGATCGGCTGTGATGGTGACACGTGGCACGGCGCACGTTAGCAAAGTCAAATTTTCTCAAATTCTGACTTGTGGACCCGGCGCACGTTAGCACTGTTCGGCGCATGTTAGGCGTCACGACGCCAAAGGCTTGAGCGTCGCGACGCGGTCAAATTACAAAAATGTCTTTTTCGTCCTTTTCACTGTTTTGGCTCCAAATTGCTTCCAATGCTTTCCAAACTTTATTTATCTGTAAAATAACAATAAAACACATCAAAACGTTCACAAACTCAAGAAACTATACAAAATATTAGGTTAAATGAGTGGGAAATAGTGATAGATTTACCACTCATCATGAGGGAAGGCCGTGAGTGTGAGCTCTGGTTCTGGCTTAGTGTGTTTTGTTGTTGCTTGTGACGATCATAGGCGTGGGTTGAATGGCGTGAGTGAGCTGGCTGAGTATGGTGTTGCGTGATGGGGCTGAGGTGTGTTTTACGTGAGGGTTTGCTGCATGGTCAGTGGGCTTGGAAGAAGAGAGAAGCAGGTGGCCGAGTGGTTGATTGTTAGGGTTTATTGTTTTCGTTCATGTCGAGTGTTGAAGGGTTTAACGTGTGTGTTGGCAGTGTCTTTATGGTATGTTTTCGTGGATGAGAGAAAAAGAGAGTGTGTGAAGAATGAGAGAGGCCGAGAGTTTTGTGAGCTTATGGTTTATTATTTTTGTATGTTGTGTCATGAGAGTCTCTAGGAAAGAGAGGGGTGGTTTATGTCTCTTTTTATAGGAGAGGGTTAGGGTTGTCCTTATTTGGGTAGGAAAGAAATCATGCATTTATGGGGGATATCTTTTAATTAGTGAGCTACAAGGAAAAGATCCATTGAATTAGGAAGGTGATTTGTTTTAGTTTGGGAAAAGGATTTATGGGATTTGATTTGATTTATTTAATTTAGGCATGTGATTTGATTTGATTTATTTAATTTGGGAAGGTGATTTGATTTGGAGTTTAACATGAGTTTAATTATTTTGGATTGGGCTTGGAGGCTTGGGCGTGTGGCTTGGCCTTTTTGGTGGGCTTTGGGTCAAGGATAAGTTTTAAAACAGAGGTCCAACAAGCGAACCCAAAGCTAAGCAAACGAATTAAGTCCAACAAGGTATTGATTTCTGAATTTTCCCTTCCGACGTCCGTTCTCGCGACTTCCGCGACTTAAAGGCTAGTGCCTCCATACGAGGCTCATCATCGGGACTTATATGTAAAAATACAGTGCCTACAGTCACCCCCAATTTGATGGGACTTGTGCAGTGTGTGACAGTGACAATCATATCAAAGTTATGCAATGCATTTTTACTTACCTGGCTCGCCAGCTGCTGCCTGAATTGCCTGTTACTTCGAACTGAGTTGATTTGGTGGCGAGGTGTTTCGACCCCCAAGGTTCATCCCTGCAAGATGCTGCGATCTCTAAGAATCACTACCGAACTGAACTGATGAGAGTTGGTCCCCTTCCGAACCTTGCCCCATTCCCGGAGCGCCATCCCGGCATGCTAGACCTCATTCCCAAGGCATCGCGGTTGTGATAGTTGTGGTCCCCTTCCGAACCGTGCTCCATTTCCGGAGTGCCATTTTCAGCATGCTAAACCTTATTTCCAAGGCGTCGCTGATGTGATAGTTGTGGTCCCCTTCTGAACCGTGCTCCATTTCCGGAGTGCCATTTCCGGCATGCTAAACCTCATTTCCGAGGCATCACTGATGTGATGGTGATCCATTTCCGAACCGTGCTCCATTTCCGGAGTGCAATTTCCGGCATGCTAAACCTCATTTCCGAGGCGTCGCTGATGTTATAGTGGTCCATTTCTGAATTGTACTCCATTTCCGGAGTGCCATTTTCGGCATGCTAAACCTCATTTCTGAGGCGTCGCTGATGTCATAGTGGTCCATTTCTGAATCATGTTCCATTTCCGGAGTGCCATTTTCGGCATGCTAAACCTCATTTCTGAGGCGTCGCTGATGTGATGGTCCATTTTTGAACCGTTACTATGAGGTGGTCCATTTCCGAACCGTTACTTGAGAGGTGGTTCATTTTTGAACCGTTCCGAAGTTCGCCCGTCTTTGCCACTTTTTCCTTTTTTTCTTCAAAACCTGCGAACAAAAAACAAAAAGTGCATGTATATGATGTGTATGCATATATGCGTGGATGCATTCCCTATTCCGATGGGTTAGGCCTTCCTAGTGCTTCTTTGGCGTCCTTTGCCTATAAACATCTTCGGTTGCCCCCTGGGCCTACTTATAGTTTCCTCCTGCCAACTATACTCTGGTGATTGCTCAGTTTTCTTTGGGCTCATGGTTCAAGATCCCGTTATGTCCCTTATTCGCGAGGTGGTAGACTGGTCGCCCCCAGACCTGGTTTTGGTTTCCGCCCTCTACTGCTTGTACTAGGTCAAGGTAGACTACGTGGTGTGGCATTCTGTATCAACATACCCCATTACAGGCTACGAAATAGTCCCAATAGTTATGCATATCATTGTCCTCAAAGAATGCTTAGTAATGAAACCAGAGAACCTTCAAAACACTCGATGCAACTCAAATCCAAGTCTTTGAATAAATGATCTAAGCCAGACTCAAAGTGTGTGTGTGCAAAGGTTCTTTCACGGCTTGATCCTGTTGGACAATTATGACCCATAGCGTCACTATTTGTACAGATCATAGTGTTGTTGTACAAATTAACTATGTGACAAAAGAGATTACTCTCTTATCATTTGTGATTAGATCACCAAGATATATAAATGAAAGGAGGTCCCTATGATTTGTTCCTGGATTAAGAATAATATGAGACAGTATCAGTCCACGAAGGATAAATCATCAAATATCCCTAGTCAGAGTATTATCGAGATTGGACATCGATAAATGCGTAAAAGACTAGTATTACACTTGTGCGCTTGTGAGGGCACAACGGCATAGTTCTCATATATTTGGGTATAGGATACTCATGCAAGTGTAATAGGAGGTTATGTTTTACTGATGGTACGGGAAACAGCTTCTCTCTAGATAGACCCCCTCGGAATTCCATTGGTAGTATGACTATGTGTCTATGGAAGTCCGAAATCAGGGTAGGTGTATTTAGTCTTAACCTGAGACTTGCACCGCTAATACTTGCGACAATCAATATACTTTGGTTTTGGTCATCCAGGGCTTTAACAGGTTATGTGTACGACTCTGCTGGGTATATTGAGAATCGTAGTGTGTTGGGTGTGATGTCAAGACGGAAGTATCACTCCAGTCATATGGAGATGATGGTCACGTAGGATACGGGACTTGTTCTCTTAAATGCTGCAGCTATCGGGATATTATGACTAGATCATGTATATCCGATTATAGGTACTAGTTACCAGACATCTGACATGTGCTTCGTACGGGGCAGACACAATTCCAGCCTCAGGCCTAGCACGTGACATCTGATGAGCGGAAAATATATCAATATTTACCGCCCCTTTAACTTAATATTTTGTTTAGTTTCTCGGGTTTGATGAACGTCTTGATGTGTTTTAGTTTATTTTGTAGATAAAATAATATCGGATCTCAATGAAATCATTTAGGACGAAATATGGGTCAAATAAGGGCAATTATTCGACTTGATTTTTTTAATTTTGGAGATTGGAAACTTGAAAGGGAGTTTTTGAAGAAGTGCAGTTTTGGAAATTCCAATTTTGTGCATCTGTCTTATTTTGGGCATAACCTTTTACTCCGATATCGGATTGAGCTGATTCAAGTTCTAGATTAAAGAAGACTCAAAGATCTACAGCTTTGAAACACAAAATAATTTCGAATTCTGAATATTTCATGCCCGAAATTGATGAACCATCCAGAAGTGTGTTGTGTGTAATTATTAAAGTCACTTTCAATCATTTTCAAAGCAAAAAAAATAAATTAATAAATAAATAATAAAAATTATCAAATCATCACCAAACATGATAAGAGATTAGTGGAGTAATTAATAATGGATTTGGTGGAGCAATTAGTGGAGCAATTAATAATTGATTTCGTGGATGATTTGATGGAGGCAAAATTTTACATATAAATACCAAGCCATTTCATTTGTAAAATCATACTTTCTTCTAAGGAATTCCTTAAGAATACTAAAAAGATTGTATCTTGTTTATTTATTTAAATCTTTCAGTAATTAATTTCGCTTTCGCACTTTCTTTTCTTTACTTTTCAGTTTTTACTTTACGTAATTTACTTTTACGCATAATACTTTTCTTTCTTTAATTTTTAGCAATTTACTTTCAGCATTTACTTTTCAGCAATTTACTTTCAGCATTTACTTTTCAGCAATTTACTTTCAGCATTTACTTTTCAGCAATTTACTTTTCAGCAATTTACTTTCAGTATTTACTTTTCAGTAATTTACTTTCAGCATTTACTTTTCAGCATTTAATTTTTAGTATTTAATTTTCAGTATTTACTTTATGTCTTTTATTTTATTTAAGTTTTTTTTACTACCCGTAAATATGTGTCGAACCAACTTGAAGAAACATTGAATTTTGTCAACAATTTCAACAGACAGGGGAACAATCCATATTCCAACACCTACAACCCAGGGTGGAGGAATCATCTTAATTTATCATGGAGCAACAATTCAGGCCAACAGCAGAACTATCCACCATCTGGATTCCAACAACAGAACAAAAGCCAGGAGTAGGCAAGTGAACCAGGAATAACAGAAGTGTTGACCCACTTGAAAAAGATATAAGCAAAACACGACTCTCAAGCAGCAAGATATGATACTATGTTTCAATCTCAAGCAGCAAGATATGATATTATGTTTCAATCCCAATTCAAGGTCAATCTGCTTCTATTAAAGCACTAGAAAATCAAATTGGACAACTGGAAAATGCTCAGAGTTACATACCGCCAGGTACCCTTCCTAGCAACACAGAGCCAAATCCAAGAAACATGGGGAAGGAACAATGTCATGCCATCATGTTAAAAAGCGGTATTGAAATCAACAAAGATGTTGGAGCCAAACAGCTGCTGAGGAAGTTCCAAAAGAAACAAAGCAACAGATGGAGGAAAAGAAGCAAAGGAAAAAGAACAAATCATTCCACCTCCACCTTTTCCTCAACGTCTTCAGAAGAACAAATTGGACAAGCAGTTTTCTCGGTTCCTGGAGATCTTTAAAAAGCTGCATATCAACATTCCATTTATAGAAGCGTTGGAAAAAATGCCCAGCTATGCCAAATTCATGAAAGACATTCTTTTACGAAAGTGGAGATTGGGAGATTACGAGACAGTAGCATTATCAGAAGAATATAGCGCTATCATTCAGAGGAAACTTCCCCCAAAGTTGAAAGATCCTGGCAGTTTCATTGTTCCTTGCACCATAGGAGAACATGACTTCGGTAAGGCTCTGTGTGATCTATGTGCGAGTGTTAACTTGATGTCTTTTTCTATTTTCAAGAAATTACAGATTGGAGAAACAATACCAACTTCACTCTCACTACAACTTGCTGATAGAACGCTCGTATTTCCAAGAGGCGTAGTTGAGGATGTGCTGGTCAAGGTTGACAAATTCATTTTCCCAGCAGATTTTATTGTCCTTGATAAGGAGGAAGACGCAGACGTGCCAATCATCCTCGGGAGACCATTCTTGGCTACAGGTCGAACCATTATTAATGTACAAAAATGAGAACTAACCATGAGGGTACAAGACCAAGAAGTAACATTCAATGTTTTCAAAGCCATGAATTTCCTAGATGATGAAAAGAATGAGGAATGTTTCAGACTTGATGTGATACATAGTACCGTTCAGAACACTGATGAAAGACAAAGTTCTACTGACAAACTTAAAGCATGTCAATTACCTGTGGAGCCTGAAGATAAAGCGCACTTCGTACTGAAGAAGCCTATTCTTGCACTACAAGCAACAGAAGAGAAAAAGTTCCACCAGCTCAACGAATTGGAGGAATTTCACATACAACCTTTTGAGGATGCCAAATTGTACAAGGAAAAGGCAAGGAAAAGACATGATGAGAAGTTAGTGCGCATACAACTGGAACTAGGGCAGAAGGTACTGTTAAAGAAATCAAGGGTGAAATTCTTCCCATGGAAGCCAAAATCACGGTGGTCAGGTCCATTTGTGATCACCAAAGTTTTACCAAATAGAGCCGTTGAGATACATGATCCTGACTCCAACAAGACTTTCAAGGTTAAAAACAAGCGTGTGAAGCACTACTGGGGAGAATCATTTGAGCGACAAAAAGAAAGTGTTACACTTTCAGATCCAGCTTAACGTTCGAGAAGTCAAGTCTGGCTGACGACTTTAAACTCAGCGCTCGCATGGAGGCAACCCATGCAATTTTTGTATATATTGTGATTTGGTGTGATTTAATTTGGTGTGTTTAGTTTTTGCAGATTAAGACATTTCAGGATGGAAGAAGTTCTCGCAAATCTTCAAAAGCAATTTCCTTCTCTCCCTCAAAACTCTCTGATGAAAGTCTACAAAGCTCGCTTAGAACGGATGAGACTACTAACAATCCATGGTGTTCCTAATGATATTCGTTGGGTAATTGAAGCACGAGTCCGATTGGCAGGTGAGTTTTCTGACTCTTTTATTTCACATCTGCCTGGTTTTGGAAGAAGCACCTATGCAAAGAAACGTAGAGCTAAACAAATGGGTGTTTATTACAAATGTGCACGCTGGAATTGCAATACTCGTTGTCGTTCTTTAGGAATGGTGTCTGATAATCGCGAAGACAAAATTAAATTCATTAGGGATGGCTTGAGTAAGGAGTCTTTAGATGATATATCTTCAACTCTTGAGACGCATCCCAGTGGATATGTTCACATAACTATTCGCAAATTACATACACAATTCCAAAAAGAAAGACAACAATTAAGTCTTGGGAATCTGACTCAAAAAGACCATGTTTGCCAGTTTATAAGAAAATTGGATGGGAAGCTTATCCCTGACGCATAGACGTCGATCAAGCCGCTACTTTTCTTGTAAATATTATATCTCTTTGTCTTTTCCTAATAATTGTAATTTGTTTTGTTGTTTTCTTTTATTTTCTCCGACAGGATCCAAACCTTTTTTACTACCACGATTTTTTTTACTGTTTAACTAATAATTGTCATTTGGCAGGTACTAGTGCTATTATTTTACTCACCCATTTTCAGGTACTATAAATTCAGCCTGTCATTGCACTTTTGAAGGCATCCAGAGTTGAGAAAGAAATACATAAAAAAAAAATGGAAGCCACTTCAAGAAGACGAGTTGAAAACATATGTGTGTTTTGCAGTAGTAGTGTTAGTGTTAAGCCACAATACGTAGAAGCAGCACATGAATTGGGTCGAGTCTTAGCTGCAAGGAATATGCACTTAGTATATGGCGGAGGCAATCTTGGACTTATGGGGATCGTTTCAAAAGTTGTACAGGAAGGAGGCAGTCACGTTTTGGGAATCATCCCAAAACCCTTGGCAGAAGCAAATCTTATTGAACCATCAAACGGAGAGGAACTGATCGTGCCAGGTATGTCTGAACATTTGGTAGAAATGATTAACCGTGCTAATGCTTTTATTGCTTTGCCAGGTGGCTTGGGTACATTGGAGGAAATTTTTATTGTGTTATCTTGGGCGAACCTGAGCATACACCAGAAACCAATTGGGCTGTACAACGTTGATGGATTTTATGATTTTCTTTGTGTGTTTCTTGATGATGCCCGGAGAGATGGGTTCGTGTCAAAACCTTTGAAAGAACTCCTCTTTACTGCCAGAACTGCTCCGGATCTAATAGACCAACTCATAACCTATGAACCACGAGTTGACCCTATCATTTCAAAGATAAATTGGTCTGAGGACGATCGTGGTAAGAGGCGTAGGATTAATCTGGATCTTAACCTTTAATTTCCTGTAGAATTTCAGCTAACCAGGTATTATTTTCTAAACTCTTCTTCTACTTTTTAAGACATTGGGGACAATGTCTCATTTAGGTTTGAGGGAGGGAATTAGTTGATCAGTACCTTGTTTTTAGTTTGTGTGTTGTTTTTATTTTTAGTCCAAAATTTTTCGAAAAAAATACAAAAAAATTGAAAAATTTTCAAAAATTACAAAAATATTTTGCATTTCTTGTTTTTATTTTGACTAAAAAGGTGAAATTGGTTAGAGATAGCTGAGTAAGAAGTTTCCACTCCTGAGACGTATCTCAAACCATTTTTGAAACAAGTTAATTTTTGTTTATTTCATTTTGAATTATTTAATTTGTGAATTCTCCTTAACACTGACTAAAATGAATCTTCATATGCTCAGTTGACAGATATTATCAACATATATAGTAACATACGGACATGAGCTAAAATTGAAAATTTTGTAATATTCAGTGCTCTAGTTTAATTGGAGGAAGCATCTAAAAAAGCAATGGAGTAAAAAAAAAAAATCCGAGATCCTAGTTATTAAGTCTGTAAGGGTGTTTTAACACCTAGTGCCATAAAACCAACTGGTTTGGGAGTCAAGGGCCCAAAGCTCGTTACATGGATCAAAGATTCTGCAAAAATATATATATATATCTGAAGTCTGAGTAATTAAGTCCGTAGGGGTGTCTTAACACCTGGTGCCCTAAAGCCAACTGGTTTGGGAGCCACCGACCCAACACTCGCTATATAGATGGAAGATATTGTATAAAAAAAATAGAGAAAAATCAAAGAAAAAATCAGAAAAATCAGAAAAATTATTCCATTGCTACAAAAAGGTGTGAAATCTGATAGAACCTTAGGACAAAAATATTACTCTCTTATCAACTGCACTTATGACTGTGTTGTGGGCAAAAATGAGTTGATTAATATTTTGTCGACTGTGTATATGGAGAATGGTAAAAATAATCGGAGAATTTACTTAATCGGTAATTTAGAATGAAACAAAACAACTATTGATTTGGAGTAGAAGTTTCACCTGATTAGTCACTAACTTCTTTATTCTCTTTTCTCTTGCCTTTTTGCTTTTGTGTGCATTAGTTTCACTACCTTTTTTAGTTTTGTAAAATGTTTATGGGTATCATTGCTGTAAGTCCTCACGAGACTATAACTCGTCCACTAGGGACACCTAGGGGTTTAAAGGCTTGTTGCATATGCTAAATGCAACCGTGATCCCTACGAAAGTGGCTTAGTTTAATTTTAATTATTTCTTGTATTTTATTTTGTTGTTTTGCTCGAGGACTAGCAAAATGTTAGGTTTGGGGGTGTGATGAGCGGAAAATATATCAATATTTACCGCCCCTTTAACTTAATATTTTGTTTAGTTTCTTGGGTTTGATGAACGTTTTGATGTGTTTTAGTTTATTTTGCAGATAAAATAATATCGGATCTTAATGAAATCATTTAGGACAAAATATGGGTCAAATAAGGGCAATTATTGGACTTGATATTTTAATTTTGGAGATTGGAAACTTGAAAGGGCGTTTTTGACGAAGTGCAGTTTTGGAAATTCCAGTTTTGCGCATCTGTCGTATTTTGGGCATAACGTTTTACTCCAATATCGGATTGAGCTGATTCAAGTTCCAGAATAAAGAAGACTCAAAGATCTACAGCTTTGAAAGATAAAATAATTTCGAATTCTGACGATTTCATGCCTGAAATTGATGAACCATCCAGAAGTGTGTTGTGTGTAATTATTAAAGTCACTTTCAATCATTTTCAAAGCAAAAAAATAAATTAATAAATAAATAATAAAAATTATCAAATCATCACCAAACATGATAAGAGATTAGTGGAGCAATTAATAATTGATTTGGTGGATGATTTGATAGAGGCAAAATTTTGCCTAAAAATACCAAGCCATTTCATTTGTAAAATTCATACTTTCTTCTAAGGAATTCCTTAAGAATACTAAGAAGATTGTATCTTATTTGTTTATTTAAAGCTTTCAGTAATTAATTTCCGCTTTCCCACTTTCTTTTCTTTACTTTTCAGTTTTTACTTTACGTAATTTACTTTTACGCACAATACTTTTCTTTCTTTAATTTTCAGCAATTTACTTTCAGTATTTACTTTTCAGCAATTTACTTTCAGCATTTACTTTTCAGCAATTTACTTTTCAGCAATTTACTTTTCAACAATTACTTTTCAATAATTTACTTTTCAGCAATTTACTTTCAGCATTTACTTTTCAGTAATTTACTTTCAGCATTTACTTTTCAGCATTTAATTTTCAGTATTTAATTTTCAGTATTTACTTTATGTCTTTTATTTTATTTAAGTTATTTAAATATGTGTCGTAACTAAGCCAGTTATCTGGGGTTGTGATGAAATCCAATATCACCGGTTTATAAGTGGTTAGATTATAGCTTGGGTAATATAAAGATTTATTTATTGAGTCTTAATCTTAATGCTTTTTCATTAACTGGCCATTAATAAAATTGAACTGGGAAACTTAAAATGAACTAGACATAGGGATTTTAAGTTTAAGACCTTAGACTCAATAGTCCACGATCTTCCTTGAGGATAGATAACCCTTTAATAGATTTCCTTACAGGATAGACAGATACCTATCGGGCGGGGGTAGCCATAATTGGAACTTAAACTTAATGAATCCAGATAATTGGTTGACATAGACATATGGTTCAATTGGGTTAAACTGGGTATTTGTGTCTGACCATCGACAGAGGCTTACACATAATTTAGTGTTACAGGTTAATAAATCAATATATTACCCAACTTTAAGATAAACACTTCATCTTTAAAATGATATTGGAAGAAATCACAACCCTATATAGTTTTTAATATTGAATTTTCTTAAAACCTACTTTCGAACAATTTTATTTACTTGTTTTTAAATTTAGAATCGTCACCATTTCAAATCAATCAAATAACCTGTTAGATACTAGTAATCATTTGACCTCATAAAATTAATAGATTAGATATTAAGTCCTCGTGGGATCGATATTTTTATACTACTTGAACGATACGTGCGCTTGCGTTATACGTGTGTGTTTACGCCGGTCAACATCCGATACTGGATCGACATACGCAATACTACGTATACTACGCCTGATATAGATCATTATATTCCTGTAAGGATTTTTCTGGAGAACTGGGTAGGCATGGCGCTTTGCTAGAAGCCAACATTGTCTTGTAAATCGGTATAAACGTAGTACTAGGTACTTACGTGTTCGGATAGTCCGATGACCGAATTTACTGCCAACATATCCGGGGATCTCATGAGTCGCTTCCCGAAGATTCACCGATGACGTATGACTCGCACTTTAATTAATCTGGGATTAATTAGATGAGAGAGAAAACTAATCTGGGATTAATTGCGGAGATATTTTATCTGGGATAAAATATCATTTAAAGAGAGAGAACAATTAATTTGGAATTAATCGGTAAAATAATATATTCGATATATTATACGAAATTAGATTTCGACGCAGAATTAAAATTAGATTTTAATTCGGGTGAATGAATTAATTTCGCTAGGCATAATCATTTAATTACGTCGCAACGGAAAATTCGTTAATTTGGAATTAGCGAACCCGAGCCCAGGATTATTTGCGAGTGCATTCGCATTTCGAATTCGAGTGCGGCACGCAGATCACATCAAGCGTCAAATCGCTAGTTGCATCTAGCGTCACATCATTCATCAATCAAGTGATAGATGTCTTTCACTTTGAGTGATTGACGCCAATCACTATTCATTGATTGATGGAGTTGATGTGAGTGGTTGGAGCCTTAAAGGCTTGACTTTTGGAAAGAGAAAATAAGGAATTAATTTTGGAAATTAATTTTGTGTATTAGATACACTTTTTCACACAACCATTACACAACTCTTCTCTCTTTCTTCATCTCTCTCACACGCCCAAGGATCAATGTGTAAAGTATCCATCCGCATATCATTAGTAATTTATTTATACGCGCTTTATTATGTGTTTAGAATGCATGCTTAAGGGTGTATAATGATGAGAACTTAACAAAGATAATAAATTGGTTGCCAATTTGCACTCGAAAAACCCTTGCAAAATATTAAGCTTTTTTCCTTCCATTGAGTGATTCTTACTCAAGGTCCAAGACTGACATTGGCTTGTTGGCCAAAGTCAAGGCCTTTGTCCGTCGAGGATGTGTTTGAATCATGAAGGCTTTGTTCCATATTGGTGTCTTGTCCAAGTTGTGGTTTGTTGGCCAAAGTCAAGACCATTTGTTGTCCATCGACATTGATTACAAAGCTTTCCATGGTCAATGGGTCGCGCTTAACTGGGATCACTAAGTTTGTTGTGCCAAAGCCAAGGCTTAGTTGATTCAGAAGAAAAAGGGTAGGCAATATATTGGATATATTAGCATATATATTGTATATATGTTTCGGACTTGGATGTCCCCCTACTAGATCTAGGAATTGGATTGGATCCAATTGATCTTAGAGATCTACCTAGTTAATTATCATACAATTTGTTGGCCAAAGTCAAGATTGTGTGATATTTAACGGGATCCTAGCCCGCTAGGAAACACGGTTTCTCGAGTACTCGACAGAGGGTTAGAGGCTCACCGAAAAATAGTGGGAGGCAAGAATTGAATTTGCATATTCGTTTAATTACTTGCCATACGCGCTCAATCAAATATCATTCTTCAAATCAATTAAATGTTAGTTGTACTAATATTTAAACGTTTTTTTTAATTAACAGTTGGACGGTATCAAACAAATAAATTATAAGTTGATTAATGTTGGACTATAATAATCATTATAATAAATAGTACAAAATCGTTGATTAAATAGTGGACTATTAATCAAGATAAAATTGAAGATTGACATTTAAAACATATCCTAGGGAAAGTATTTAAATGGTTTAATTTTTTTGGGAATAAAGTTTTCATGATGGTCCTGGAAAAATAATCAGTTACTGTAGGCATTGCATTTTTGCATAACACCCGATGAGGAGTCTTATATGGAGACAACTCCCTCTTAGTCATGAAAGCCGCGGGAAAAGAACGTTGGAAGGGTAAAGTTGGAAAATATAATTTTTGATGGATTTACCCGAGTTGTTTCGCTTCGGTTGCTTGTTATACCTCCGTTTCTAAGCTCACCTTAGGCCCAAAACTCCCATAGACCACATACCTAACCCAAACCAAGCCCAAATACCCAAGTCAACCAAGTCAACCCAAGTCAAACCAAGTCAAACCAAACCTATGCCCATTGGACATGATTCACGCCCATTGCCCTCTATTTAGGTAATTGCACATTAATCACATGTTTAAATCTTGTTAAATCCTTACCTAAATAAAAGAAATCAAATAAAATCATTACCAAATCGAATCCAATCCCAAATCCTAATTAGGAGATGCATTCCTTATTAGAAACCAATTAGGAGATTCCTTCCTAATCTAAAAAGGAAAGCCTTTTCCCTTTGTCTATAAAAAGAGACCTTTGCCCCCATACACTACCCTAGCTCATACACATCCCTCAAGCAACTTGTGAAGCCCTCTTTGCACGTCCAAAGCCCCTCCAAGACCCTCATTGCCGCATCCCAGAAGAAAAATCCATCCCAAGGCCGCATATCACCATCCACCACCCTTCACCAAGACAACTCACGACCAAGCCCTTTTCTTAGCCCTCCTTAGCCGACTTCCAGCCACCATTCACAGCCCTAAAACACCCTAAAATAAACCTTATTTCCAGCCCCTGAAGTGCCGCAAAAAGACTCCCCAAAGCAGCTCCAAAACAGCGCCAAAAACAGCCCCTGAAAACGCCCCACTGCACAATTTCGTCCCCTGTTCTGGTCAGTATTTGTTGCGACTTTAGCCTCCAAAACAGTCCTAAAATCATCTAGAAACCATCCCAAAAATCCCCAAAAAGTTTCCCCAAGAAATCTTTACAAACGCACCTCCCGAGACCACCAAAATTACCCAAAACAGTCCACTAAACGCCCGAACCAGTGACCTGAAACGCAGCGAACAAATGGCGGTGAAACGAAGGTAAAACAGCAGCCCAAGCATCAAAACAACAAGGGAAAACAGTGAGCAAATAATTTGGAAAGGTTTCGGATCATTCGCCCTTCCAACGGACTTGGAACGCGCTTCCAAAGATCGACAAAAGAGGTTAGACCTGAGGGTACCTTTTACCTATCTTCTTTATTCTTTATTTTATTTTACTTTGATATATAATTGCATGAGAGTCGTTTGAGGCATGATTTGATTGTTGGATGGGCGGGACATGTGTTCCCTTTTGTGGTATATAGGATGGAACCCGGACGTAAATTCCGTAGCCGAATCCGAATGGACGGTAGTGCGGTTTGTACTCGGGATACAACGCCACGTACCACTTAAGAGACATATGTTTTGTCCCATCCAAACTTGTATTTGAGCATGTTATAATCTTTAGGTTATTTGTTTATTATTTGAAGCATGGTTTAATTTAGTTTGTTATTTGTTCGTTAAAGCATGTTTAGGTTGTTCACTATGCATGTTCTTAGTTTATGATGCGTTTGGGTAATGATTCATACATGTTGATTTAATGGTTTAATATGCTTGTCGTGTTACATTGCGTGGAATTATTTGGATAAAAGCATGTTAGATCTAAGTACCCTTGAGCATGATTATTGGATAGATGCGGTTGATTTAGTGCACAAATTATATCATCACAATGACATAAGTAAGGGACCATTCCGAACCCAACGGTTTGAGGTCTTCCCTTGCGAGGGGTGAGTGCGGCCTTAAATCTTTGTCCCGGTTCACACCGGGTGGCGACTCCATGTTATTTCGTACTTCCCAACTAGGCCGCGAGCCTAGAACAGCGTCGCCAGGTTCTGTTGTCTACAGTCTGGCGACTCCACTGGGGATATTAGAGAATTGGCCTCGAAATCATGTCTTGTGATGTGTATAATTTGTGCATTAGTTGACCATTTCTATAGTGGGTTGAGGGGGTTAATCAAAGGCTTTGTTGAAGCTAGGTGATGGTTGGGTGTCTTCCTTCACTCACTACCCTTCGGGGAAAAGCTGTGAAGGCACCCAGATAAATCATTACTTGTAGCTCGTTGTGACATACTAGTTTGGAGGACTCGTTGTTTATTCCTGACACCAAGCGATAAGAGCCTAAGGGGCTTGGGTACTTAAGAGAGCCTCGCTCCACCTTCCCTCTGGGGAATCTACAACGGGAAATCCATTCGACAGTTAGTCACACACCGTAACTCGTTGGCACGTACCGTAAGGTATAAAAAAGGTGCACTCACTTGGTCGCTTGAACCCTTGAGTGGGGAGTCCTAGTTGTGGGTAATCCTTCGTCAAACGAGAGCCTTTGTCCGCGCCCCGTGAACCCACTTGTGAAACTTAGCCTTGAAAGAACCGGTAGTTATTATTTTATGTTTGTGTGTTGGACCGCCGTCATTTGGATCCAGTTGGACCTTTTGTCAAAAGATGTGAACTTGTTGGGCCATTTAAACTGGGGCAAGTTTGTGTCCTTTGACAGTTGGGCCAAAAGCTTCTAAAATGCCGGTGGGCCACTTTGTGAATGGGCCTTTTATCATTTGAAGTCATTTAGCCATATCATTGTAAAGTGTAAACCTGTTGGGCCTTTTCAACTGGGACAAGTTTGCACCGCGCAATGGTGCGATTGAATGCTTTAAAATGATAATGGGCCAACTTATATATTCCATGCATCGCATACATCTCATGCATCTCATGCATACATGCATCATGTTAACCCTTGTGTCTTAAAAGCCATCATGGATACCCGTTGGGTTAGAAAAAAAAAGTCAGAGCATTCCTTGGGAAAATCCAGTATATCAGTCGGTTCATTGCAAATTGACGTCAGTGTGTGAGCCTATCTTCAAGCTGTTGAGGAAAGACCAGCCAGTAAAGTGGAACGAGCAGTGTCAGGAGGCATTTGACAGAATAAGGGAATATTTGGTGAAACCTCCCGTCTGAGACCTCCGAGACAGGGCAGACCTTTGGTACTTTATTTGGCTATTGAACCCGAAGCGCTGGGGGCGATGATGGTACAAGCCGATGAGACAGAGTAGAGCACGCCATCTACTACCTCAGTAAGAAGCTGCTTCCGTACGAAGCTCGCTATCAAGAAGTGGAGAAGATTTGTCTGGCAGTAGTATGGGCGTCCAGGAAATTACGCCACTATTTCCAATCTTACAAGATCCAAGTAGTCGCAAAGGAGAATCCTTTGAAGTATCTACATTCAGTACCTTCACTAGTTGGAAAGCTGGGCAGATGGTTAGTACTTTGACTGAATTTGACATCGAGTACCTCACTTCAAAGGTAATCAAAGGGCGAGCCGTGGCCGAATTCCTAGCGTTGCAACCTGTTGAAGGGGATCAGTATAAGTTTGAGTTCCCCGACGAAGAAATCCAAGCTATAGCAGTCCAAGGATGGAAGATGTATTTTGATGGAGCAGTGAATTGCAAAGGAGCCGGAATCGGGATTGTAATAGTAACCCCTGAGGGAGAGACCCTGCCTATGGCCAAGAGGTGACTTTCAGGTACTAACATGGCTGAGTATGAAGCATGTGCTTTCGGATTGACAGCATTGATAGCCTTGAGTGCTACGAATGTGGAAGTCTACGGAGATTCAATGTTGGTAATCCGACAGATGCAAGGAGAATGGGAATTAAAGGAAGAACGGCTGAAGCCTACTTTTCCACCTCAGAAATCTGCACATGCTATCCCTGATTGTAAGTTTCAGCATTTGCCAAGAGAGGAGAATCAGATGGCAGATGCATTGGCAACACTGGCCGCGACTTGGGAAAATCCAGAGAAATTGGTGATGAGACCACTTGTGTTGACAACCGCCAGTAGGCCAGTATGAGATAGAAAGAATACTGGGTAAGAGGTCAATGATGGAAAGCCTTGGTATTATGACATACAGGTACTTGGAACATGAGAATTCCCAGAGGAAGCAAGCAGAAAGGACCGAGTGGCTATTCAGAAGTTAGCTTCTCAGTATGTGAGTTTGAAGGGAGAACTCTACAAGAGGCAGGCAAATGGAATTCAGCTGAAATGCTTGAAAAGGAAGAAGCTCAGAAGGTAATGGACGAAGTACATGCCGGAGTATGTGGGCCACACATGAATGGACTGAACTTGTCTCGCAAGATTGTGAGGCAAGGTTTCTATTGGTCGACCATGGAAGCTGATTGCGCAAGACTGGTAAAGCACTGTCATGACTGCCAAGCACATGGCAACTTGAATCATCTGCCGCACACAGAATTGCATGGGCTGTCAGAGCCATGGCCCTTCTCGGCATGGGGGATTGACATGATCGGGGAAATCCGACCGAATGCCTCGAATGGGCACCGCTTCATAGTGGTGGCAGTTGACTATTTCTCGAAGTGGGTAGAAGCTGAGTCTTTCCGCAATGTGACAGCAAAGCAGATGGCAAAGTTCATTGCACGGAATCTCATTTGCCGATGGTATGCCGCACCATGTGGTCACGGATAATGGAGTCCAGTTTCAGGGAGAGACCAAGGCGATGTTACAGAGGTCTGGGATAGGTCATCACAAGTCCTCACCATACAGGCCACAGGCTAATGGGGCAGTCGAGGCGGCCAACAAGACAATAAAGACGATCTTAGCAAAGATGACTGAGAACTACAAAGACTGGGCTGATAAGCTGCCATTTGCTCTGTGGGGATACAGAACATCTGTGAGAACGGCAACAGGAGCTACGCCGTATTCCTTGGTCTACGGAATGGAAGCGGTACTGCCGATAGAAATGGAGATACAGTCCATGCGGGTACTCGCAGAAGCAGAACTGCCAGAACAGGAATGGACCTCGCAAAGGTTTGAACAGTTGACATTGATGGATGAGAAGAGGATGAAGTCCTTGCATCACATGCAGATATATCAGAAGAGGTTGGCCCGAGCATTTAATAAGAAGGTGCGTCCTACCAAGATCAAGAAAGGTGATCTGGTACTTAAGCAGTCGAAGCCATCGACGACAGACCCAAGAGGGAAGTTCAGACCAAATTGGGAAGGACCATACATTGTTCAGAAGGTAATGGGAAATGGAGCAGTGACTGTCAGACTTGGAAGGAAATGAGTTCACCGAGCCCATCAATGTTGATAGATTGAAGCTGTACTTTGCCTGAGGGGGCAAAAGACTGGATGGTCACCTGCAGAAGACCTAACCCAACAGGATAAAGAAAAATCATGCATCCACGCATACATATAACCCATTACTGCATTCTTTTTGTTTTCGTGTTTTGTGTTTTGTGTTTGGTATTCACAGGTTTCGAAAACAGAAAAGTGAAAGCGGCGGAGATGATTCAACCAGAAGCAGCGAAAGCACTGTATTGAGTTTGGGTAGAAATCCCAGGGCTGAGGTCCACATTAGTGTTAAGGTTCAGATGGTGAATTGAGGGTTGAGGCCCGCTTTCAGTTTGAGTTTTGGGGAATGGATCCCGGGGGCAAAGCCCACAGTGTCGGTAGCAGAAAGGAAGAATTCCTTTGAGTGAGTGAGTGAGTTGCAAAAAAAAAAAAAAAAAAAAAGAAGAAGTCTTTGGTAATTTGATATATGTCCGGTGATGACATTGTGTGCTATAGGTAGAAGCCTTAGAAACAACGAGTGCTGGAAGTGTTCGTCGCCGGTATGCTGAATAGATTGATCTTGACTAGACTCATAAAGCACCTAAATACGGGATCTCAACAATGGAAGCCTGAGTGGTTGATGAGATGACTAGCTGAAGAGACAGAGGGTCGGTGAATGACCGTTTGCCTGGAGGTCCACCCTGGATTACAGACGCTATGATACATGATATGGTCAGAAATAACAGAAATGTCTCTGCAAGAAAAGAAAAGAAAAAGACCGCCTATAACCGATAAGCGTGAAGCTACCCATGGGCGAGTATTAGGACCACCATGAGGAGAAATGCTACCTTAAAGGGTAGGTGTGTCAGAAAAAAAAAAAAAAAAAAAAAAAAAAAAAAAAAGAGAGTTCCGAATGAAAAGAAAGAGACAAGAGTGCAATACAGAAGACCATATCATGTCAAGTATGCTGAAGTAATCACAGAATGTGATTAAGACATTCAGGTTGGTTAGACCCACTGGTCCGATTCTCCGAAGCGAAATTATCGAGTTGGCTTGCTTAAGGAATAAGCTGTGAAAGATCCTTGGCACACACACACTAGGAGTCTAGTTTGGATCACCTATTCAGACGATCGGAGTTGAGCATATCGAGTACTTTGAAGATTCTCTGGCTTCGACATCAAGCATTCGTTGAGGACGAAAATATATCCAATTATCAGAGATGATCTCGTGAGAGGAATTGCAATACGCTGAGTGGAATCATTGACATCAGTTTCAGTTTCTGCCGAGAATGGCATTCTGGGGGCGAGGCCCACATTGACATCAGTTTCAGTTTCTGCCGAGAATGGCATTCTGGGGGCGAGGCCCACATTGACATCAGTTTCAGTTTCTGCCGAAAATGGCACTCTAGGGGTGAGACTTACATCACATCAGTTTCAGTTTCTGCCGAGAATGGCATTTTGGGGGCGAGGCCCACATCACATCAGTTTCAGTTTCTGCCGAGAATGGCATTCTGAAGGCGAAGCCCATATTACATCAGATCATTATGGTCCGGGAATGGACAGTCCGGGAATGGACAGCTCAGGAATGAGCACGCTCGGGAATGAGCACGCCGGGAATGGCACTCCGGGAATGGAGATTTAGTCCGGGAATGGACAGCTCGGGAATGAGCACGCTCGGGAATGAGCACGCCGGGAATGGCACTCCGGGAATGGAGATTTAGTCCGGGAATGGACAGTCGGGAATGAGCACGCTCGGGAATGAGCACGCGGGAATGGCACTCCGGAATGGAGATTTAGTCCGGAATGGACAGTCCGGGAATGGACAGCTCGGGAATGAGCACACCGGGAATGGCACTCCGGGAATGGAGATCGGTTCGGGAATGGACCACAACACGGTGACAGTTCGGGAATGGACTTCATCACATCATATCACAACAACACTCCGGGAATGGAGATTGGTTCGGGAATGGACCACAACACGGTGACAGTTCGGGAATGGACTTCATCACATCACACCACAACGGTGACGGTTCGGGAATGGACCTCATCACATCACAGCAACACTCCGGGAATGGAGATCGGTTCGGGAATGGACCACAACACGGTGACGGTTCGGGAATGGACCTCATCACATCACAGCAACACTCCGGGAATGGAGATCGGTTCGGGAATGGACCACAACACGGTGACGGTTCGGGAATGGACCTCATCACATCACAACAACGGTTCGGGAATGGACCAGAGGTCGAAGCACCTCAACATAACATCAACTCAAATCAACACGGCAAGTCAAGTGGCAGCTGGCGAGCCAGGTAAGTAAAAATGCATTGCACGTACTTTGATAGAATTGTCATTGTCACACACTGCACAAGTCCCATCAAAGTGGGGGCGACTGTAGGCATTGCATTTTTGCATAACACCCGATGAGGAGTCTTATATGGAGACAACTCCCTCTTAGTCATGAAAGCCGCGGGAAAAGAACGTTGGAAGGGTAAAGTTGGAAAATATAATTTTTGATGGATTTACCCGAGTTGTTTCGCTTCGGTTGCTTGTTATACCTCCGTTTCTAAGCTCACCTTAGGCCCAAAACTCCCATAGACCACATACCTAACCCAAACCAAGCCCAAATACCCAAGTCAACCCAAGTCAACCCAAGTCAAACCAAGTCAAACCAAACCTATGCCCATTGGACATGATTCACGCCCATTGCCCTCTATTTAGGTAATTGCACATTAATCACATGTTTAAATCTTGTTAAATCCTTACCTAAATAAAAGAAATCAAATAAAATCATTACCAAATCGAATCCAATCCCAAATCCTAATTAGGAGATGCATTCCTTATTAGAAACCAATTAGGAGATTCCTTCCTAATCTAAAAAGGAAAGCCTTTTCCCTTTGTCTATAAAAAGAGACCTTTGCCCCCATACACTACCCTAGCTCATACACATCCCTCAAGCAACTTGTGAAGCCCTCTTTGCACGTCCAAAGCCCCTCCAAGAACCCTCATTGCCGCATCCAGAAGAAAAATCCATCCCAAGGCCGCATATCACCATCCACCACCCTTCACCAAGACAACTCACGACCAAGCCCTTTTCTTAGCCCTCCTTAGCCGACTTCCAGCCACCATTCACAGCCCTAAAACACCCTAAAATAAACCTTATTTCCAGCCCCTGAAGTGCCGCAAAAAGACTCCCCAAAGCAGCTCCAAAACAGCGCCAAAAACAGCCCCTGAAAACGCCCCACTGCACAATTTCGTCCCCTGTTCTGGTCAGTATTTGTTGCGACTTTAGCCTCCAAAACAGTCCTAAAATCATCTAGAAACCATCCCAAAAATCCCCAAAAAGTTTCCCCAAGAAATCTTTACAAACGCACCTCCCGAGACCACCAAAATTACCCAAAACAGTCCACTAAACGCCCGAACCAGTGACCTGAAACGCAGCGAACAAATGGCGGTGAAACGAAGGTAAAACAGCAGCCCAAGCATCAAAACACAAGGGAAAACAGTGAGCAAATAATTTGGAAAGGTTTCGGATCATTCGCCCTTCCAACGGACTTGGAACGCGCTTCCAAAGATCGACAAAAGAGGTTAGACCTGAGGGTACCTTTTACCTATCTTCTTTATTCTTTATTTTATTTTACTTTGATATATAATTGCATGAGAGTCGTTTGAGGCATGATTTGATTGTTGGATGGGCGGGACATGTGTTCCCTTTTGTGGTATATAGGATGGAACCCGGACGTAAATTCCGTAGCCGAATCCGAATGGACGGTAGTGCGGTTTGTACTCGGGATACAACGCCACGTACCACTTAAGAGACATATGTTTTGTCCCATCCAAACTTGTATTTGAGCATGTTATAATCTTTAGGTTATTTGTTTATTATTTGAAGCATGGTTTAATTTAGTTTGTTATTTGTTCGTTAAAGCATGTTTAGGTTGTTCACTATGCATGTTCTTAGTTTATGATGCGTTTGGGTAATGATTCATACATGTTGATTTAATGGTTTAATATGCTTGTCGTGTTACATTGCGTGGAATTATTTGGATAAAAGCATGTTAGATCTAAGTACCCTTGAGCATGATTATTGGATAGATGCGGTTGATTTAGTGCACAAATTATATCATCACAATGACATAAGTAAGGGACCATTCCGAACCCAACGGTTTGAGGTCTTCCCTTGCGAGGGGTGAGTGCGGCCTTAAATCTTTGTCCCGGTTCACACCGGGTGGCGACTCCATGTTATTTCGTACTTCCCAACTAGGCCGCGAGCCTAGAACAGCGTCGTCAGGTTCTGTTGTCTACAGTTACTTTATTGGATAAAATAACATATTATTCCTAGCCCGGAGTTAAGCAAATAGTAGGCATAATCTTTGAAGATTTAAGTGATTGATACTTTAGTGCCTTAATCCATTAAGCTTGTCGCAGTAACTCCTTATTTCTGAATCAGAACTAGGATTAGATCCTTAATTATGATAAAGAAATTGAAGGATCTTCATAGATCTTATTAGATCTTAGAAGTACTAAATTGCAATTAATAACTCTTGGAGAGTTAATGACTATTCTCAAGGAGACAAAGTCAATTTACAATAGGCAAGTAGCGCAAGGCGCACCTTACTTCGATATTCTAGAAACCTGAGGCTAGGGCAAAGGCTTCTAGAATGTGGAAAAGGGCAAAGGCAAAATCATTATAATCTTCTAGGAAGGTAAAGGACATATCCCAAAATGTCTGCCTAAAATTATGGCAAACGGGATCTCGGAAGCGTGACTGCCGTTTGGACAAGGCAGACATGAAGGAATTGAAGACGAGGCAAGGCTCTGACTTCAAATATGTTGTCATAAATATGTTCATTACTGGTATTAAAATTGGATTTTAAATACTAGTGTGATACATAAATATATACTGATGTTCAGAATCTGCTATGATCAGGATACTGACTTCAGTTGAGATTCATCTGTGAATAGGAAACGGGACAAAATCGCTATTTCAACCGTAGATACCTATTTTAGGAACTACCCTCGGGTTTGTACCTAAATTAGGAAACTGTTATAATGTAACTAGTTTGACTAGATACATTATCTCTATATCAGTGTTTAATCCATTGCGGATTGACCTTTATTTTCTAAAACACTAAAGTGTTTTATTTTATAAAGATGATATTGAGATAAAAACATTAGATGTGAATAACAGCATTTATATTTTGAATATAAATAAATCTCAAACATAAACATGACAAACAAATAGCTCAAACTGATTTGATCAGAAGAAACTCAATTGTGGCATTGTTTTTTGGGACACAACTAAAACAAGAATCGTATATCCACACTTTTGAAGAGTGGGTACTCAGACTGATTTGATTCTATTCAAATAAAGTCTACGAATCTAGTTAATTGGGCAAAGTGCCTAAAACACCTTTACTTGGTAAAAGTGTAAATGCCACCGATCTGTTAGCCCTAGTTCATAGTGAAGCAAGTGGGTCCATGTCTAGCTAGGCTAGATGTGGATATGAATATTTCGTGACCTTTACGGATGTGGCATCGCGTTATGGTTATGTGTTTCTTTGAAATATAAATCGGAAACTTTTAAAGTTTTCGACACGAAATAGACAAACAGATCGGCTGAAGTATTAAACCGTCACGGTAAGACCGTAATGGAAAATACTTAGGCAATAAGTTTCTAATATACTTGAAAGAGTAAAATATTCTTTCAAATAGGACTCCTCCCGGAACACGTCATCCTAACGGTGTGTCCGAACCAGAGTAACTGAATCTTGTTGAACATGATAAGGTTAATCAAGAGTCGCTCTGAGCTACCATTTCCTTCAATGGATAAGCATAAACATTGCAGAACTTATTTAGAATAAGGTTCCATAAAAGGTGTTTGACACATTTCATATTAGATATGAGCAGGAAAGAAACCGGGTTTCTCATTCCTGAAAATTTGGGAATGTTAGGCATATGTTTGGATGATACCAAACTAAAACCCAAATTGGATAAGTGCCAATTGTAGGCTGTCCTAGGGATACCAAAGTATAGTACTTATACAACTCACAAGGGAACAATTTAATTGTTGCTCACTATGCGGTTTTCCTAAGAGGAATACATATATGCAGTGGTAAGTGGGAGGATAGTAAAACTCGATGAAAATCGGAGTAATACTATTCATGGCACCGAATCTTAATGGAATAGAAATAGTTCATCAAGGATGAAACTATACCAGTAATCTTCGAATACACAAGAACCGCATAGGTCGGAGAGAGTCAGAAAATAACATGGGGTATGGGTTTCTGATCTCACCTCATAAAGATGTCAATCTTATTGAGGAACACCAACTGACTACGTATGAGGAAGTGATACAAGGTATCGACTCCCTATTATGGCAAAGTGCCATAAGTCCGAAATAGATTCCATGTATATCAACCAGTTTAGATATTAGTTGATGTACCGCAAGGCATTGTGCCTATTGGTACTTTATAAGTCTTCAAGGAAGACATACATGGAAGGCAACATACCAACGTATAAAGCTGGGCTTTTAGCGGAAAGGTATCGTTATCAACATTGTGTCGATTACAACGAAACCTTTTACCTGTTGCCACGGTAAATCCATTTGGATAATGCTTGCTAACGCTGTATGTTTCATTTATGAAATATGTCAGCTTAACGGGAAAATCGTTTTCCTTCAAAGGAAACCTTTTGGAGGATGTTTACAACATTCTGACGGTTTTCTCATACCAAAACTAGCAAACAAGGTTTGCAGGTTATCCGATCCATGTTTGGATTGAAGCAAGCATTAGGTTCTTGGAATTATCGTTTTGATGTAATCATAACAGTTTATGATTTAATTCAAAACGAAATGATTCTTGTGTATACAAGAGGGTTTGTGGGAGCGCACTGATAGTGGCTGTCCTATAAATAATGATAATATTTCATTTCTTGGAAATAACATTCCCATAATAAAATCGGCGAAAGCTTGGCTTTCATAAAAAGTCTCCAAGAACTCGTACATTGAAAAATATATGTGACCTGATGTCTCATACGCTTTAAGCATATGAATTCACAAACAGGCCAATCCAAGTGATAGTCACTGGATTGAAGTTAAGAACATCCATTAGTATCTTAGAGAACTAAGGATGCTGTCTTTTACTATGGAGAATGATAACTTGAAGTGACTGGGATCACTGTTACAAGTTACCAAACCGATAAAATGACTATAAGTCGCAAACGGTACTATACAGTTTGAATAACGGAACATTTAGCTGGAAATCTTCCAAGCAATATATTGTTACCGAATAAACAACAAATGCGGGTTATTGCTGCAGCTGAGGCAGCAATAGAAGCCTTCTGGGTCGATAATAAATCTAATTAGATTAGATATAGTTATGTTAGCAGCTGAGCTAGGCTAAAGTCACAGGCTAAAGAATTAATGGTCTCATCAACGATCCAGATATATACTTCGATATTCATCTGATTCGTTCGGATCATACATCGTGACGATGTGATGATCGAATTAATCGCATCAGATGATAATCATACAATCCACGAAAGCATTTCTCAAGCAGTTTGAGCGAACTCAATAGTTTCGGGTGTTAGACACTCGAGTGACTGGCTATAGGCCAAGTGGGAGATTGTTGGACAATTATGACCCATAGCGTCACTATTTGTACAGATCATGGTGTTGTTGTACAAATTAACTATGTGACAAATGAGATTGCTCTCTTATCATTTGTGATTAGATCACCAAGATATATAAATGATAGGAGGTCCCTATGATTTGTTCCTGGATTGAGAATGATATGAGACAGTATCAGTCCACGAAGGATAAATCATTAAATATCCCTAGTCAGAGTATTATCGAGATTGGACATCGATAATGCGTAAAAGACTAGTATTACACTTGTGCGCGTTGTGAGGGCACAACGCATAGTTCTCATATATTTGGGTATATGATACTCATGCAAGTGTAATAGGAGATTGTGTTTTACCGATGGTACGGGAAACAGCTTTCGCTCTGGATAGACCCCCTCGAATTCCATTGGTAGTATGAACTATGTGTCTATGGAAGTCCGAAATCAGGGTAGGTGTATTTGGGTCTTAACCTGAGACTTGCACCGCTAATACTTGCGACAATCAATATACTTTGGTTTTGGTCGTCCAGGGCTTTAAACAGGTTCTGTGTACGCCTCTGTTGGGTATATTGAGAATCGTAGTGTGTTGGGTGTAATGTCAAGACGGAAGTATCACTCCAGTCATATGGAAATGATGGTCACGTAGGATACGGGACTTGTTCTCTTAAATGCTGCAGCTATCGGGATATTATGACTATGACATGTATATCCGATTATAGAGACTAGTTACCAGACATCCGACATGTGCTTCGTACGGGGCAGACACAATTCCGACGTGAATAGTGATTTTGCTAAGCATAATCATTTAATTACGTCGCAACGGAAAATTCATTAATTTGGAATTAGCAAACCCGAGCCCGGGATTATTTACGAGTGCATTCGTATTTCGAATTCGAGTGCGGCACGCAAATCACATCAAGCGTCAAATCGCTAGTTGCATCTAGCGTCACATCATTCGTCAATCAAGTGATAGATGTGTTTCACTTTGAGTGATTGACGCCAATCACTATTCATTGATTGATGGAGTTGATGTGAGTGGTTGGAGCCTTAAAGGCTTGACTTTTGGAAGAGAAAATAAGGAATTAATTTTGGAAATTAATTTTGTGTATTATATACACTTTTTCACACAACCATTACACAACTCTTCTCTCTTTCTTCATCTCTCTCACACGCCCAACAAGGGCCTTTTTCTTCTGGTTTGCCGAGAGCCAAGGAAGAAAAGAGAAGCAAAGTGTGATGTTTTTGTGGCAAAAACATCAAGAGCTAGCACTCCGAGAGACATGCGAAGGGATAGGAAGTCCACCACCATGAGCTTGGAATCACCATGACAAAGCTTGGAGCTTGGAGGAGAACCAAAATGGCTGAATTTGAGAGGAACGGAAACTGCCACGGCCGAGCTTGAGGAGGCAAGAAAATAAAGTTTTGTTTGTCCACCGCGTCGCTCAACCAATCGATGTGAGTATTT
>SKCR01045988.1:15000-60981 GCA_019454045.1 Zanthoxylum bungeanum | reverse complement strand
AGAATAGAACTTCCATTGAAAGTCAAATATCATACGAGACCTCCTGATTTTCTTTCTTTCTTTTCAGGAACCACTAAATGGGACAAAATTCTTTTTTCTACCTTACCGTTGGAAGAGACCCTTCAAAAGAAACGCACATAGGAATGTCTTTAAGATGTCAAAACAACTCATGATTTAATTGACCAACTTTTAGCCTTTGAACCACAAATTGACCCTATCCTTTCCAAGATAAACTGGTCCAATAATGATCGTGGTATGAAGCGTCGGATAAATCTGAATCTGAAACTTTTATTTTCATTTTAGATGTAGAATTTTAGCTAACCAAATACTGTTTTCTAAACTCTTCTTCTACTTTTTAGACATTGGGGACAATGTCTCAATTAGGTTTGGAGGAGGTGAATAGTTGACTAGTATCTTATTTTTATTGTGTTGTTTTTGTTTGATTTGTAAGGGTATCTTAACACCTAGTGCCCTAAAGCCAACTGGCTTGGAAGTCACTGGCCCAGAGCTCGCTACATGGATTGAAGATATTGTAAAAAAAATAAAAATAAAAATTTCATTGCTAAAAAAGATGTGAATTCCGATATAACTTTAGGACAAAAATATTACTCTCTTTTCAACTACACTATGAATATTGTGGGCATAATGATTTGATTAATACTTTTTTGGTTGTGTATATGGAGAATGGTAAAAATAATTGGAGAATTTACTTATTTGGTAATTTAGAAAGATAAAAAACAACTATTAACTTGGATAAGAGTTTCACTTGTTTAGTCACTAACTTATTTGATCTTTTTATTTTTGTATGCATTTGACGTTTGTAGGTATCGTCACTGTAAGCCCTCACGAGACTACAATTCGTCCACTAGGGACACTTATGGGTTTAAAGGCTTGTTGCATAAGCTAAATGCAACTATGATCCCTACAAAAGTGGCTTCGTTTAATTTATTTTCAGTTGTTTATTTTATTTTATTTTGTTATTTTGCTCGAGGACTAGTAAAATGTTAGGTTTGGGGGTGTGATGAGAGGAAAATATATCAATATTTACCGTCATTTTTACCTAATATTTTGTTTAGTTTCTCGGGTTTGATGAACGTTTTGATGTGTTTTAGTTTATTTTACAGATAAAATAAAAATGGGACTCAATGAATTCAATCAGGATGAAATATGGAACAAATAAGGGTAAAAGATGGACTTGACATTTGGATTTTGAAGGTTGGAAACTTGAAATGGCGTTTTGAGGAAGTAAAATTTCAGAAATTTCAACTTTGCACTAAGTTTTGTATTTTGGCCATAACTTTTTACTCCGATATCAGATTGAGATGATTCAAGTTCCAGATTAAAGCAGACTCAAATATCTATAACTTTGACGTTCATAATAATTTCAAATTATGAATTTTTCATGACCGAAATTGATAAAATATATGAAAGTGTGTTATGTGTAATTATTACAGTCATTTTCAAAAAATAAATAAATAATGAAAATTGACAAATTAAGCATGTTTGGTGGAGGATTTGGTGTCATCTTTTGTGCCATGTTTGGTGGAGAAATTGGTGAAGGCAAAATTTTGCCTATAAATACCAAGCCATTTCATTTGTAAATTTCATTCTTTCCTTGAGGTTTCTATTAAGGAACTTGAAGATTGTATTTTGTGTGTTTATTTTCTGTATTTTTATTTTTAGTAATAATAGTTTGTGTGTTTTTAATTTCTTTAATGTTTAGTAGTTAATTTCTGCTGGGGAAAGGGTGAAACCTTTAATATGATAAGGTAGATTAATCCCACTTAATTTATAATATGGAAATTATAATTTAATATGGATTAAATTTGTTACCGCCTTAATGAGTGATTTTATTTATTTGACATAATGTGACATCGCTTATATGGCTGGTTTATTGACAAATAATAACACCGTCTTTATGGCTGGTTTGACTTAATTGTGTAACACTGATAATTTCTATATTATAATAAAGTGAGATTCCTACATTTGAAATATTAAAGGTGAATCCCCTAACCCCCATCATTTTATTTTTATTTTTGGGAAGTGATGAAGCACAATACTCAAGAGTTTAATAATTGATTTGATTATATGGGTAATGATTTGGTTTGTTTATTGAATCTTAAGCTTAATACTTCTTGTTAACTGGCCATTAATAAGATTGATGTGGTAAAAGATTGATGTGGTAAACTTAAAATAAACTTGACGAAGGGATTTTAGGTTTCAACCTTAGAGTCAATAGCTCACGATCTCACCTTAGGACATGATGATCCTTAGGTAGATTTCCTTACAGGATAGGAATATACATGTCGGGCGGGGGTAGCCATAATTGAAACTTGAACTTAATGAATTCAGATAACTTGGTTAACATAGGCATATGATTAATTGTGTTATTTTGGGTGTTTGCATCTGACCATCGACGAAGGCTTTTGCATATATTAGTGTTCCAAGTTAACAAACTGATTTATTACACATATATAAGAGAATCAATTCATCTTTAGAATAATATTGTGTGGAATCACAACCCTAGATATTTGTGTCTTTTGCTTATTTTCCTTAGTATTTTCTTTTATGTTTTTATTTATTTATTTATTTAGCAAATCCACATTCAACTAACCAATCAAGCAATCATTTTCCTTCTCCCTTTAATTAGATACTTGTAAATAAATAGAATCAATAATTAATAAAAATAGTAGAAATTAAGTCCTCGTGAGATCGATATTTTTATACTACTTCAGCGATACGTGCGCTTGCGTTACGTGTGTGATTTTACCAATCACTTATTTTGATACGCACAGGATATCATGAGGATTAGTCCACATCCAACGAAAATGCGGGGGTCTGATCTAAATAGATCGGTGACGTGACCGCCATCAAAGTATGGAGGATCCCTTATACATCCACAGTGGTACCTCAAGTCGAAGGATCACTATGCTCACTCAACCCGATGAGTAAAATATCATCAACGTTTAACGTAAGGAAAACTGTCTTCCCATCAATGATGCGCTTGTAAACATAAGGTTCATCGATGTTCTGATCAAAGTTATAAGACTTGATTGTACTATCAAATCTTATGTTCCAAGATGGTTATGAATACTTCGTCACTTTCTTTGAACTTTTCAAATGTATCTGACTTATGCTGCATTAGGTAAACATACCTATATCAATAAAAATCATCAATGAAAGTGAAGAAGTATTCATAACCACCTTGGGCTTTTACATTCATAGATCCGCAAATTTCCAAATGTATTAGCTCAAGTGTTTCTTTGGCTCTTATCCATTTCCAGTAAAAGATCTCTTAATCATTTTCCTTCTAGACAGAATTTGCAGACGGGTAAAGTACCGAGTCGCAGTCACGGCATGTATGTTTGCATTTTTGTTTCAAGATAGTTCTTGTAACAGTAACTTGTGCATGTTAAGGGGCTGTTAGGATCTGGAATTTCTGGCAGAAAAAATTCTGAATTAAATTAAGGAGAGTAGAAAATTTTTTCATGTCTGATCTAGGTGCCTAAGACGCTTCCGCTGCGAGATGAAAGTGTTTCCTACACCACAACTGCTAGAAAATTGGGCACTGGAAACGTAATTTCCCGGACTATCTTACACAACTAAGGAAGGAAAGAGCATTGAAATCAGGTAAATTTATTTTTCCTATTATCGATATCTCATTGGCTTGTGAAGCTATGACATCTAATTGGATTTTGGATTCTGCTTGTCCTATTCATATTTGCACTACGTTGTAGGTGCTGATGAGAAATAGACGGTTGAAATATGAGGAGATGCAGTTGTGATTCGGGAGAGGCGACTCTCTGGATGCAATTGCAGTAGACATATGTGAGATTCCCTTACCCAGTGGGAGACTTTTGTTAAATGACTGTTATTTTATGCCAGGATGTGTGACGAATATTATGTCCATTTTTGTATTAGATACTGAATGTTGTAATGTAAATATTAAGAATTTTTCTTTGTATTTATATGCTAGTAATAATTTCAGATCTTTTGTTGTCCAAACGAGCATGGTCATTACATATTGCGCACCTCATAAGATATCTTTAATACTGGAATTAATAAACATAAACAATCTGATATAAATAATATTGAACTGTGGCACATGAGGTTGGGTCATATAGGTGTGAAATGTCTAACTGACCGGTGTAATCACACGCGTATAACTCAAGCGCACGTATCGTTCAAGTAGTATAAAAGTATCGATCCCACAAGGACTTAGTACCTAAGTTATTAATTTATGAAGCCAAATGTTTACAAGTATCTAATGGATTGATTGTTTGATTGGATAGTGACTTTAAATTAAAACAAGTAATTAAAATAGAGCGAAAGTAAATTAAGAAAAATTCAATATTAAGAAACTATCCAGGGTTGTGAATCATTCCAATATCTTTTAAAGATAAAGTGGTTATTTCACGTTTGTGTAATATATTGGTTTACTAACCTAGAACACGAAAATATACAAAAGCCTCTTCCGATGGTCAGATACAAATACCCAGTGTAACCCAATTAATCATATTCTTATGTCAACTAAGTTACCTGAATTCATTAAGATTAAGTTCCAATTATGACTACCCCCGTCCGAAAGGTATATTACTATCATGTAATGAAATCTATTAAAGGGTTATATATCCTCAAGGAAGATCATGGGCTATTGAGTCTAGGGTCTTAAACATAAAATCCATTTTCCAAGTTCATTTTAAGTTTACCAGTTCAATCTTATTAATGATCAGTTAACAAGAAGCATTAAGACTAAGGCTCAATAAATAAACTTTTATATTACCCGAACCGTAAAATACCCCCTTATTAATCGGTGATATTGTAATTCATCACAACCCCAGATAACGGGCTTAGCTATGACACATATCTAAGGCTAATAAAAGCTTAAATAAAATAAACGACATAAAGTAAATGCTGGAAATTAAATAAAGTAAATGCTAGAAAGTAAATGCTGGAAATTAAAAATGTAAAAGTACAATAAAAGAAAATATTGGGGTTAGAGGATCCACTTTTAATATTTCAAAATTAGAAATCTCCCTTATTGTCAATATTTACCGATTAATTAATTATATATAATCAGACCATAAGGTGGTAATTCCATTTGTCTCAATTAAATCCAACCGACCATATAGGCGGTAACAAGGTTATGACCTAAACCGACCATATTGGCAGAAACTATGTCTGAAATGAAAAACCGACCATATAGGCGGTAACTAATTAATCCAAATTTTAATTAAAATATGGGAGATTAATCTAATTTATTATATTAAAAGTCTTACATATTCACCCCAGCAGAATGAGATTACATGCTCATGTTGTAAATGAAAACACACAAAATTTTATTAATTAAATAAAAAGAAAATATAAGAAAACTTAAATAAATATACAAGATACTTTCCTTTACGTTTTCATGGAGAAATTCCTCCAAAGAAAGCATAGAAAATTTACAAAGTTAAGCTTGGTATTTATAGGAAAATCTAAAGGCTTCCACCAATTTCTCCACCGATTGCTCCACGAATTGCTCCACCAAACACTCCACCAAACATGCCACAAGACACTCCACAAAACACTCCACCAAACATGGTACCAAACAAGGCACCAAACATGGCACAAAACACTCCACCAAACATGCTTGCATGTTTGGTGGAAGTTTGACAAATTTTTATATTTTTTATAATGACTTTAGTAATTAAACAAAACATAATTTCGGATTGTTCATCCATTTCGTCATGAAATATTTGGAATTCCAAATTATTTTATTCTTCAAAGTTTTAGATATTTGAAACTTTATGATCGGAAAGTCATGACCTAGTCATACTTCCCCGATGGCTATAGCACTTAGAGTATCAGTTCTGTATCTCTGCGTGATCATCATCTCCATATGACTGAAGTGATACTTCCATCTTGACGTCACACCTAATACACTACGATTCTCAATATACCCAGAAGAGACGTACACATAACCTGTTAAAGCCCTGGACAACCAAAACCAAAGTATATTGATTGTCGCAAGTATTAGCGATGCAAGTCTTAGGTTAAGACCAAATACACCTACCCTGATTCGGATTCCCATAGACACATAGTCATACTACCAATGAGATTCCGAGGGGTCTATCCAGAGTGAAGTTGTTTCCGTACCATCGGTAAACAGAACCTCCTATTACACTTGCATGAGTATTCAATACCCAAATATATGAGAACTATGGTGTTACGCTTCCATAACACGCACAAGTGAAATACTAGCTTATTCCGTATTATCGATGTCCAGTCTCGATAATACTACGACTAGGGATATTTAATGATAAAACCTTTGTGGATTAATATTGTCTCATATCTTATTAATCTGGAACTAATCATAAGGACTTTTATCATTTATATATCTGAGTAATCCAATTACAAATGATAAAAGAGTAATTTCCTTTGTCACATAGTTAATTTGTACAACAACACCATGTTCTGTACAAATAGTGATGCTATGGGTCATAATTGTCCAACAGTCTCCACCACCATCTTTTATAAAGTTCACGGCATCAACTCATCAACTCGTTGATACCGAGAACTAGGAAACAGATGTTGATGATGATTTTTCACCCTGATGAAGGTTCAAATACCGATGAGGGGCATAATGAGTTTTATACTTAGCCAAAATGGATAATAAAGGCCTATGGGTTTGGAGACACAGACAGAGTTTAACAGAAGGACCTGACGTTATCGTACATAGGAGTTCACCCAAAGGGAAGAGCCTGTTAGGGATGAAGTGAGTTATCATACCGACCCAACCTAATGAAAGAATATGGATTTAAGGTTATTAGAGAATTTGTTGAGCCCAACCTAATGATGTCCATTCATGTCATCTTGACCTGGTTGAGAAAGTTAGAAAGAGCTTTGACAAGTATCATCTGCCTTGGTATACCGACCCGAGAAACAAAGATGGGATCAAGGCCAGCTTTCATTTAAGTCATATGATGTATGCCTTATCTGGGAGTTTGGACTTTTAGAGATCCATTGATGACAGAAGTTGATCAATGACTCTCAATGGAAGAAGACTGCTAGCTATTCATAGGACAGAGTAGTTGGGTCATAGGTTGTCGTGTCAAAAAAATGTGTAACAGTGGATAAATGTTATGATGATGGGTTTTTACTGACAGAGGCGGTTAAACCCAGTGGCAGTATAACTATTTGTTGAGTGGTTGGGGAAATCAGCATGGGGGCGATGATGGTCTGGTGACGACGGCTGACATCATTGGTTAGTAGAATACTGGACTTAGGAGCCTATATTAGGGGGTTGAAGTTTCAAATTCAAAAATTGACAAATTATACATCTCACAACTTAGAGAGAAGCTGAGAGTTGAAGAGTTAGTGTTAGAGAGACAAAGTAGGTCAGCACTTTACCACCTGAGAGATTTATTTTGGGCTTTTTACAAGACCTGATGTGCTTGTATTTTCGTATCTTGTATTCCCCCACGTATAACTTAAGTCGGTATTGACCCCACGCAAATAATAAAATCAATGTTTAAAATTACGGATAACGCCTCGAGGCGGCGATGGGAGCGCCTTGATCCGAAAATCAAAAAAAAATTAAATCATAATATCAACATAATAAAAATATCAACAATACAAAATAAATTCATTTATCCATCATTCATAATATGTTCAAAAAATAATTGGTTACTAATCCCTAAAAATATGTTATCATTTGTGTCTAGCGGTATGAAACTTGAGTTAAAACCCTCATCATCATCAGATTGGTCATCTTCCAAATATATTCCCTTAACAAAAATATATTCTCTTTACTGAAAAAATTTACATGCAGTCAACTATATATAATTTTATTGTTAATAATAAATTAATTTGATATCATCCACAATTAATTTTTTTTGAAGATCACAATTAATATTGATTAATGATATTAATAATTTATAAATTATATAAAGAAATATTTTGTAACTGAGATCAAGCATATATATGATAATAGTAATAATAATTTTCATTATTTTTATAATACAATTTGGTACATGAATATCATCAAAAATTACAAAATCAAATATATAGTAGCAAAAGTTGACTTCCTGGAAAAAAAATAAAAAATAAAAAACAACTATAATTTATTAAATTATGTAATAGTTACTAGGGGTGAACATAATTTCGAGTCAAACCGCGAACCGCATCGAACCGCACCGCACCGAACCGAACCGCGCGGTTTGAAAAAATATTAAAAATAATTTTGAACCGCACCAAATCGAACCGCAAATTTCTGGTCGGTGTGCGGTTTTGACCCATGTCAAACCGCGAACCGCCCAAACCGCATATTTTGACTCGAACCGCCTAAACCGTCGATCCACGTATAAATTAAATATTATTTTATATTTTTCTTCTTCTTTAACTATGAAAATTAAGATATTTAATGATCATATAACAATATGTAATGAATAAATGAAAATTATGTAATTTTTTCTTCAATTATAATGTGAAAACACACAAAATTTTCTTAAAAAATTTATAATCCAAACCGCCGACCCGAACCGCTAAACCGCCAACCCGAACCGCCGCAGTTTTCCATATCAAATTTTCGGTTTCGTTTTCTAATTTCCCAAACCGCCAACCCGCGCGGTTTGAAATAAAATGCGAAAAAACCGCCCCGAACCGCACCGCGAATACCCCTAATAGTTACAATAAAATTATTAATTTAAGAAATAAAAGGGAAAGCGGTAATGCTTTCCTTTATAATTTTGAATTCTGTTTAAATATATGGCAGTTGTACACCATTTCTTTAGAAAATTATTAATTTTTTAATATAGATAAATAAAGAAATAGACAAAGGCCGTGTTTCAGTTTGCACGTGGCCAAAGATTCTTCTCCTTTTTCATTTCTTCATTTTTGCTTCTTCTTAATTTTGTGTCAATGGCGTGTCTATGATATCCAAGGGTATCACATACCTTTGGGTATCAAAGTTGCATGTTCAATGCAACTTTGAGCATTAAACATGTAAATTTTATCAATAAACATGAAATTTTTTAAAACATGAAATCAGTTGCATGTTCAATGCTCAAAGTTGCATTGAACATACAACTTTGAACCCAATGGTATTTGATACCCTTGGGTATCATAGCATTACCCATATGGGTCAAAAGTTGCTACTTCTTCATTTCTTCATTTTTACTTCTTACTTTTGCGTCGAAAATAAGCTTTTTCTTCTTCACTTCTTCAGTTTCTGGAGATTTATTTTATGGAAATTTTCTTTTGTGATGACTACTTTTTACGTCGCCTCTTCGTCGTCGTGAGGCGGCCGCCTCGTGCCGCCTCACATCGCTTTAGCGCGTGACGACATAAAATCAGCCAGAGGCGGACGCCTTGACATGCCAATGTCGCGAGGCGGTGACGCGACGCCTCTTGTCGTTTTTTTAAACAATAAATAAATACACCTCATTCCCCGTGGACGTAGGTCGGAACCATTTTTACCAAATATGTAAATCCATGTCTCTGTGTTCTTGTCTGCTTGCTAAATTTACTTTTGGTTCTCTACTAACCAAACAAATTCAATATTGTGGGAGGTTTATTCGAGGAATTAACTTCCCATATTATCATTCAAACGAAAAACAACCATCAACATATATAATTTTTGAAGCTTATTTTGATTTCATGATACCGAATTTTGGATCTTTGCTCACAGTTTTGTTGATTTAGATTAGGATTTTATTTATTTATTAAATTTTTGGTTCTGGACTTCAGCTCACAATTTGGGATTTTATTGTACTACTAGTGTTTGATTATTGTATTTAATATTCCACCATTACCCAAAATTAATTAATTGATTGTTTAGGTACGGAAGTGCAAAACAATAGAAGAGTTTATTCGAGCTGTTCAACAACAAACTTGCTGCTTGTGAGACTAAATAGAACTGAAGTTTAGTTTTGCTTTAAATTTTCATCATTTGGTAACTAAAACTTCTTTTCATGTTTTGGGAGTTTAGCAACACGTACAATTTTATGATCTAATTGTTAACAAGGCCAAGGAAAAATATTTTCAACACATTTTTTTGATGAGTTTAGCAATTGTGTATAGTTGATGTGTATTGGTTAACCCGATAAACTTATAATATTGTTTAGTAAGTTTATTGATTAACCTGAAACATTAATCAATAACTTGCAATATAGACCGAGATTCATTTAATGGTTGAAAATCAACATGAAGTGATAGCATTAGACCTGAAACCCTCACAGTTAAACTTGAAACCATAAGTAATATATTTGAAACAATATACTTAACCATATATTAACCTAAAATATTAATCATTCAACTTGCAATAAGGATCAATAATTTGAGATTCTTGTAATGCTTGAAATACAACACGAAATCGATAGCATTAAACATGTAATTATGACCGTTAAAAACTAAAACCAAAGGCAATAGATTTGAAACAATGCATTTCACCATAACCTGAAACATTAATCAATAAACTTGCAATATATATATACCAATAATTTGAGACTCATTTAATGGTTGAAAAATAACACAAAACGATAGCATTGGACCTGAAATCATGATCATTAAACTTGAAACCAAGGGAAATACATTTGAAACAATGCAATTAACCATTAATCTGAAATGTTAATCATTGAACTTACAATAATGATCAATAATTTGAAATTTTCTTAATGCTTGAAATACAACATGAAACCGATAACATCAAACATGAACTCGCGACCATTAAAACTGAAACCAATGACAATATGTTTGAAACAATGCATTTAACCATTAACCTGAAACATTAACCAATAAAATTTCAATATAGACCAATAACTTGAGACCCTTTTAATGGTTTAAAAACAACACAAAATTATAGCATTAGACCTGAAACCCTGATCATTAAACTTAAAACCAGAAGCAATATATAGGAAATTACTTCTTACTTGAAACTTTTACTATTAAACTCGAAACTTTTACTATTAAACTCGAAACTTAGCCATTAAATATGAAACTCATTTTTTTAATTGTATTTTTTTCATTTTTTATTTATTTATTTTATATTTTAATTATTATTTTATTATTAGTTTAATGTAACAACCGGTTGTAACCACTTTTTCAGTAATTTTCTTTTTTTCTTTTCTTTTTTTTTTTTGATTTGGCTGCCAAGAGAGTAATTTTTGTTTTTCATACTTGTATGTATGCATACATACATATACTTTAGCCAAGGCCGTGTATAAAATGATATTCCGTCATTATGTTTGGGGACGGACGGGAAAAGTCAATGAGACTTTGGCATTTTTCATCAAAGAAAAATTGGACATTGTGTGTCTGTATATATATATACACACACAAAAACAAATTGCATTCGTGGTGATTCATTTCATTTCATTTCTTTCGCAGCTCCTAAAGGTTTGAGAAAAGCGTCAATGTCGGCATCGTTAACGGAGGGTAGTAAACAAGCTGGTGGATATGAATATCCATTCAGCTACGATACAAGTGAAATAGAAGAAGAGAATTGCAGCAGTGGTAATGAACTGTTTGAGATCATGCCCATGGCGCCGATCAAAGAAGAGATTGAGAGCAGTTTCTTTTCATTTGATGTTAATTGCACTGGCAGAGATCATAATAATCAACAAGACATCATATATGTAGCAGTTGGGAAGACTGAGTCCAGCATGGATGCACTTTCATGGACTCTGAGGCATGCTGTTAATCCATCAACTTTGATTTATCTCATTCATGTTTTCCCACAAGTCAAATTCATTCCTTCTCCATGTAAGTTAAAGCCTCTCTCTCTCTCTCTCTTTCAATTATTAATTTCCCTGACATAGCTTGTTTATTTAGGAGGTAGCTTGGTATATCTAGAAGATATTAGGAAAAGTCCATGGTCAACCAATGTAATGGTCCAAAATGCCAGCCTTGATATTTTTAAACTTTTTTACATCACATCACATGGTAGTCGCATGAATCACGCAAGTTATTATATTTATATAATAAAGGAGAATGGTGTTGGAGGAGAGAGAGTGTATCAAATGGCTCTCTTTATGTGATTTAATTGACAGCTCAAATCATTTCATTGGTAATTAGAGGAAAGAGAGTGAATTGATTGATGGAAAATGTAAAAAATTTTCAAATTAAAAAATAGAAAGTTAAAATAAAATCATTTAATTCTGTAACACCGTGTCGTAGGTACGGATAAATACCGTAACACCGTGACGTAGGCACAGCTAAATACTGTAACACCGTGCCGTAGGCACGGGCATCATTTAATTAAAAAATAAAATCATTTAATTCTGTAACACCGTGCCGTAGGCATGAGCAAATACTGTAACACCGTGCCGTAGGCACGGGCCAAATACTGTAACACCGTGCCGTAGGCACGGGCAAAAACTAGTATCTCTATATTTAATACTAGGGTGAATTTATTATTTTCTAAAATTTAAAAGTTTATGATACTAAAACACCCTTAATAGAATTTAGGGAAATTATTTCGAATCCACTTAAAGTTAGACGAAAATATGAAAATATTATAATTTTTGATTTTATCATTTTTCCACCACATATTATAAAATTATATTTTATAATATTTCACCCTATTAACTTAAAGTTAGTCGAAAATCCAAAAATATTATAATTTTTGATTTTATCATTTTTCCATCAGATGTTATAAAAATATATATTTTCCTATTTAAAATTATAAAAATATATCATATTCCATTTGAAAATTGTACAAAAAAATTATCAATTTTCCACATTAAAAATGTGGAAATAAATACACTTTTAAATCTCTGCGTAGACAAATGATAAAATCAAAAATATAATAATATTTTCGGATTTTCGTTTAATTTATGATGGATCAAAGATAATTTTAATAAAATTCATCACTTCGGACAATTTAATATATGTAAATCTAACATTACTTTTCATACCAATCAAACAAATTAACATATACCATCATCTTTCTAATCTATAATATTTTCTCTATTAAACATCAAATTTAATTCAATATAAAAAAAAAATGCTTTTGATTAAACTGAAACACATGACATGACTCATGAGTAATTTCATCAAAAGTATGGTATGATGCTGTCATTGGTCTTTTGCTTTACAAAATATGAGGCGGAAAGAAGAAAATGATGATGAAATAAACGAAGAGTTGACGGAATAAGAAAATCTGGGAAGGAAAAAAAAAAGAACAAATTTAACATAAGAAACTCTGTGCGTGCATAAAATTTGGGAAAAAAATAAATAAACAGAAAGTAGAAAAGAAAAAAAAAATTGTCGTCACTGATATTATTTAGATAAAAGAGCGACGTGTACAAGGAAAGAAAAATTATTTAATGATATTATCATTATAGTTGTAAATAGTAAACAAGGAGTATAATTGAGGACAACTTTGGAAATCATTAGTGCGTAGAGTAAGAAATTAATTTTTGAAAATTGTCAAGTAAAAGAATATTTATAGTATATTTTAGAGTATAAATATCCTCAATTTAATATATTGTCATCAAATTATGTCTTATTTATGTCCTGGAATTGAATAGTTTATTTCTTCCTTGGGGACCTTGGGGTGATTGTGATTGATGCTAATTACTTTGTGTTGGATGATAGTGGGGAAGTTACCAAGGAATCAAGTGAATCCAGACCAACTGGAGACTTTCATGGCACAAGAGAGAGGCAAGAGGAGAGAACTCCTTCAAAAGTTTCTTAATGCATGCTCCAATTGTAAGGTACTATATAATTAAAACACAAAATTCTAATTGTGTGATAGAATAAGTAAATTAATATTGCTTTATGATCAAACAGATCGAGGCAGATACTATGCTTATTGAGAGTGATTTGGTTGCCAAGGCTATTTTGGACCTCATACCAATTCTTAACATCAGGAAACTGGTTGTTGGAACCACAAAATCCAGTCTAAGGTTTCATTTTGATTCCACATATTTCAACACCATGCTCACCTTGTTGCTGTTTCATTCCATCTTATTTCTCATGTAGGAAATTCAAGTCCAGAAGAGGAAGTGGGATGGCTGATCAGATACTGCATAGTGCACCAGAAACTTGTGAGATCAAGATAGTATGTGAAGGAAAGGAAGTGATGGACCAGATTATTAACGACTCCCCCTGTCCACCTCCACCTCCACACAACAATGCCCACAACAGTCCCAAGCCTTCAGAAGAAAGCAATGATTCTTTCTCATGCATGTGCTTCAAGATCTAATCCAGTTACAGTTGTGAGACTCCTGTTTGAGACTCCTTTCTCTCTCTTTCTGTGACAGACACATGCCACCAATAATAAAGATTTATATCAGCTTTTTGACCTTGTGCACAAGTAAATCTTTTCTCTTATTTAATTAGCAATTTCCCATCATTTCAAGCAAATTTTTTTTTTCCTAATACATCATATAAAGCTCTCCAAACTTCTTGATCACTTGACTTCAGAGCTACTACACAAACCACTGCAATACAGCCCACTGAGAAATAGCTTCCATAACAAATGTCTCTGTACAAGCGACTGTTAACCTATATTTAACACACCAAATTTGTTTCTAATACCCCCAACGGAGAAGCTTAATTTCCACTGCACGTGCTAGTTCAAATAATTGAAGCCCCTAAAAGACAGTCTAAGCAACACCAACGAAATACAGATTTAAAACTGTTTACTAAGCCAACAAAAAATATACACAAACTTCCTCATTATCTGTCAATAAGAAAAGACTTTATCCTCTTTGTCAACAACCCTTGAGATGTTCAGAACATTTCTTTTCCTTATAGAAACAATTTGCAAATGGTAATCAATACCAACTCTCACTAAAAGAAATCAAACTCAAGATAATTATCAGAACCTTTATGATTAGGAGCAGCCATTGTTGGGGCTGTCTTTTCACTTGATGATGTTGGAGCTGGTATTAGCTCGATCTCAACTGGCTTTGGGATTTCAGGTGGGGCGGTACAGCATATCAACGCCCAATTTACACCTTCAAAGAAAGGGTGTTGCTTAATTTCAGTTGCACCTTGCTTATATGCCAACCTATTCTGCGGTTCTTTTTACAAGCAACCCTCTTATGAGATCCATTGCTGCAAAACTGACAACAGGTGATTCTGGAAACTTAAAGAGGCTGACCCACAACATTGAACAATGTGGCTCGGTTACCGGAACCTTTAAAAGGGGTTTTACCGAACAAGAGTTCATACAGAAAGATCCCAAAAGTCCACCAATCAACAGCACTTCCATGACCTTCACCTTTGATGATCTCTGGTGCCAAATACTCGTGGGTTCCAACAAATGCATAGACCGGGCTTCAGTAGGCTCTGCTATGAGCTCAGGTAACGGGCTGACTTGGTTTCCAATTTCATTTTTAGGTATTCTTTCCTTCTTGGACTTGTTAGAAAAGAGGCTGTAACATCCCCGATTTGGAGATGCTACTGGCAGGGAATAGGTCGTCCTATCCCCTGAGCCTCTATCTCTCTGACAATTGCTAATTTCATTTTATACACATCCACATGAATGGAACCAATGCCCAACTTATTGACATAAACGCATAACTCAAAACTCGTTACTGACACTGTTCTCTTAAAAACAAATGCACTTTACAACTCTGCTAAGAACACTTGGTACTTATTACAATGACTGATGCAAAGCTATTATCTAATACATGACTTTACTGTACTCTATCTGCTTTGACCTGGTGGACTCAACACCCTAGTGACTGCCTTCAGTATTCATCCGCTCGAGCTCGTCCTCCAGGTACCTGTAAAACAGAATACTAGGAGTGGGGGGGTTAGACCGTTGTACGATCTAAGTGAGTGGACGAAAACTGAAATACTGCTTTAAAAATATTTGGTTCTAAAACCAAGGTTCAAGACATAGCTTTATACGAAAACTCTTTTTCTGTCTGAAAAATCTAAGCTTCTTTCTGAAAATCTATTCTAAGCTCTTTTCTGCAAAACTTATCTTTTCTAAAAGTGTCTTATAAAACTACCGTTTTCAGAAAACTTTCTTTTCTAAAAACTTTTTTGAAAACTGTATGTCTCTGAAAACCTGAAGTATGAGGGCGTTACGTATCGCCGTCCCCCAAAGCATGTCACTCCTGTCCCTAAAACTAGTGATCTTGGGACGTTACGTATCGTCGTCCCCTAAGCCTCTAAACTAGAACTGAGATTGCGGATCTATGCAACCCTCCAAGCTCTGAAACTAGGATCTAGAGGCATCTGTCATCCCTAGCCCTGCACTAGGATCTGAGGGCGTTACGTATCGCCGTCCCCCCAGTCCTCTACATGTGCACATGTTATCCGTCAATTCCATGTATGTATCCAGTTACACACTAAGGTGGGTTTTTCCCCTATGCCTCGAAAAACATAAACCATAATCTGAAAACATCTCTTTCTCAAATATAACTTAAATCATAAACTTTTATGAAATAACTGTAATAAAAATGATCTAACGCCCTAAAGCGTAAAAATAAGTCTGATATAAAAATAACAAAATGAAAGTCAATTTAAAAGGGCAATGTCCACTCACTGATTTGAAATCTGGCTGGTGCTATACCACCTCGTCGAAGGAAATTGCAATTTCTGCAATGATCTATAAGCGGTAACTTGGTTAAACTATAAACCATGAGATAAGTTTCGGAACTATGCTAAACTTCTCAATTCAAGTACGTGATATCGTCACTTGGTATATCATGCTTGTAATAAGATGTATTATATGTATGCGAACTGATACGAGACCCCAAGGGTGGTCTCTGACACGCTAGGGTGAAATAAAGATGAACTAAAACTGAATTTTGAAAATTGACTTTGAGTCGGCGCCTTTTTTCATCGCGACGCACCCACGATAGAACTGGGCAGAGCATTTCTTGGAACCGCGTCGCGATGCGAGCTAGTTTGCGTCGCGACGCTCATTCGAAAAAACAGAATCAGAGGGAAATCAGACCCATCACCTTCAACTCTTCAACCCCATTTCCAATCTTACAACAAAAACAAAACAACTCAACATATTTTATTTTAAATTCCTAATCCAAGCACAAACCATAATCTAGCATTATCCACAAAATACAATTTCCCCAACACATCCTTACACCAAAACTTTATGACAATACCCTCACAACACCTACAAAAATACACACGAACCAAGCTCTCTGATGAGATCTCAAATGTAATCGAATGAAATAACAATTTGTATATGGAAATCCAAGATTGATTGGTGATAAGATTCAAATGGAAATATTCGTAACCATTCCCAGCAGTTCTAGTCGCCAGGGCACTCCTCAATTACATTCAACAAAATATATCCCCCTCCTCTCACGAGGTGTTCCCCTTATAACAGAAAAGGAATACAGGTTTTACACCAATAACACTAGGCTAATCATCAAATGACACTTGGCAGAATAAAATAACAACTAGACAAATAACAAAACGATTAACAGTTGGTATGGTAACAATCCTCCAGTAGCAAGCCTAGCAACAAGCCTTCTCGACCCAGTGGGCCTCATGGATCAGCAAGTTCAGCAGGTTTCTCTTGATCCATGATCATAGCAGCAGTACATCCTTTCTTTCTCTTCCTGGTATACACCTGGGTTACTACTCTATCAACACTTCCCCCTAAAACATTAACCTTGTCCCCAAGGTTAAAAGCAGGAAAATGTGCAGCTATGCTTTCCGCTAATTCCCAACTATTCTCACAGTCAGGAAGCCCTTGCCATTTGATGAGCACTTCCAACTGACCATTCAATAACCTCCTAGTCTTCAACACGGATTCTGGACAAACCAACATTTCTAGCTCGGCATTGAGGCAAGCTGGGAGTGGTTGATTTTGTGCACTGGAAGAGAGAGCAGCCCTTAACTGCGACACATGAAACACTGGGTGTATGGTGGCATTCCTTGGCAATTCGAGTTTGTAGGCCACCTCTCCATACTTAGCACTAATCGGGTACGGCCCATAGTACCGAGGACTCAATTTTTGATTGGGTCGCTTCGCCAATGATTTAAACTTGTAGGGTTGAAGACGAAGGAAAACAAGATCACCAATAGCAAACTCAACTGACCGTCTTTTTCTATTTGCTTGCTGTCGCATCCTGTTCTGTGCTATGGCTAAATTGGTTCGCAATTCCTCTAGAATCAAATTACGGTCCCGGAATAACACATTGATCTCATCCACGAGTGAAGGTTCACCCGTAAATTTCAGTAAGGTTGGGGGGTCACGCCCATAAAGAGCCATAAAAGGCGTCATTCCGGCAGAAACATGGAAGGTAGTGTTGTACCAATATTCAGCCACGACATCCACTTTACCACTGTTTTGGTTGTCCCATGACAAACATCGAAGGTAATCCTCAAGACATCGGGTTCACCACTTCCGTTTGACCATCCGTTTGGGGATGGAAGGAAGTACTCATTTTTAAAGTTGTACCCGAGAGTTTGAACAGTTCAGCCCAAAATTTACTGATGAATACCCGATCCCTGTCTGAAACAATGCTTCTAGGAAATCCATGTAAACGTACCACCTCCTCTACAAATAGTTTTGCCACTTCCCTTGCCGTATATGGATGCCCCAATTTCAAGAAGTGACTGTATTTGGTGAGTCTATCCACCACCACTAGAATGGTATCCATTTGTTGCACTCTTGGTAACCCACTAATGAAATCCATGGAGATATCGTCCCATGGCAGGTTAGGGATTGGAAGTGGCTGGAGCAACCCTTGAGGACTTAAGGTGGAATACTTCACCCTCTGGCATACTTCACACTGAGCTACATACTTCTTCACATCTGCTCGCATTCCTTCCCAATATAATATGGCCGCAATTCTTTTAAAGGTGCGCAAATAACCTGAATGACCTCCATGGGGGGAACTATGAAATTCGGCCAACAACATAGGAATCCTTGGGGATGATTTTGGAATGACTAGCCTTTCATTATACATTAAATTTCCCCCTTGCAGGGTATATTTCTGTAATGAATTTCCCTTGTCGCCTGAGCCTACCAACAAAGCTTGCACAATGGGCCTAAGGATGGGATCGCCCTGCACTTCATCTTGCAACTCAGTCAAAACAGGACATTTTGCCAGAGAGATGGAATGAAAGTGAGTGGATGCTGTGTGAATTAGCTCACTTTGAGTAGCATAATGATCTTCCTTCCGAGATAATGCATCTGCGGCCTTGTTCTCCAGCCCCGGTCGATAATGGATTTCGAACTCGTAACCCATTAACTTAATCAACCACTTTTGCTGCCCTTCAGTGATCACTCGCTGATCTAACAGAAATTTAAGGCTGCTTTGATCCGTGCGGACTATAAATTTCCTTCCAAGCAAGTAATGCCTCCACTTTTGAATTGCCAGTACAATAGCCATCAATTCGCGTTCATATACCGATTTGACCTGAGCCCGAGCAGATAAAGTTTGGCTCCAATATGCGATTGGGTGGCAGTCTTGCATGAGGACTGCACCTAATCCCACTCCAGAAGCGTCTGCCTCCACCACAAAAATCTTTGAGAAATCCGGTAAAGCAAGCTACACTGGAACCGCCATCATCGCATTCTTCAAATTCAGGAAGGCTCTTTCAGCCTCGTCACTCCAATTGAAGGCATTTTTCTTCAATAGTTGCGTCAATGGTGCTGAGAGTTTACCATACCCCTTGACAAAGCGACGGTAATAACCAGTAAGCCCTAAGAACCCCCTCAAGGACTTGAGATTCATGGGTGTGGGCCATGAAGCCATGCTATCCAATTTGGAAGGGTCAGCGGCTACCCCATTGGCTGATATGATGTGCCCCAAATATTCAATTTGGCTTTGAGCAAAGTAGCATTTTTTCCCATTGACTACCAATTGGTTCTGCTGCAATATCTGTAAGGTTACTCGCAGATGCTCCAAATGTGAATGAAAATCCTTACTGAATACTAGTATGTCATCAAAGAAAACCAGGATGAATTGTCGTAAGTGTGGTCTGAAAATATCATTCATCAATGACTGAAATGTGGATGGGGCATTGGTCAACCCGAAGGGCATCACGAGAAATTCATAGTGACCCTCATGGGTACGAAAAGTTGTCTTCTCAATGTCGGCCTCATTCATCCTTATTTGATGGTACCCGGACTTGAGATCCAACTTCGAAAATATGACTGCACCTTGCAGCTCGTCCAGCAACTCGCCTATGACAGGTATAGGGAATTTGTCTGGAACAGTCATCTTATTAAGAACTCTGTAGTCGACACACATACGCCACCATCCGTCTTTCTTTTTCACCAACAAAACAGGACTTGAGTAAGGGCTGTTGCTATGTCTGATAATTCCAACCGATAACATGTCCCTTACTATATTTTCGATCTCATTCTTTTGGTAATAAGGATATCGATAAGGCCGGATGTTCGGAGGTTCAGCGTCTCCTTTTACCCGGATCGAATGATCATGTTTCCGCTGGATTGGGAGGCCAACTGGTGCTCCGAAAATGGAATTAAATTCCTCCAATACCACTTGTAACTTTCGGTTTGCTACCCCTGGCATCTGTGTTTGTGTAGCCTCCATTACAGAGCAATTGGTCAGCTCTACCAGAAACCCAAGGTCACCATTTTGGACGGTTTTCATCAAACTCTTCAAGGACATGATCTTCTTGGATAGTGTTGGGTCACCCTGCCAAGAAAACCACTCGGTCGTTACTCACAAATCGCATCGTCAAGGTTTTATAATTGGTGGAAAAATCCCCCAAGGTCTGAAGCCAAGCTACCCCCAAGACAACATCGGCAGTTCCCACATCAAACGAGTGAAAATCATGACTTATTGTGAAGCCTTGCACAGTTAAGAACACCCCCCTGCAAATCCCTTGTCCCTGTAAACAAACCCCATCTCCCAATTGCACACCAAACCTCCGTGATTCGTCCACTCTTAGGTTCAATTTTCTGACTATTGCCGGAGATACAAAATATCAGAGGCCCGCTATCCACTAGTACCACTACTTCGCACCCATCGATTTCCCCTTTCACCTTTAGCAAGCTATTTTCGGTTGAGAACCCTAATATGGTTTTTAGGGAAAGCTCCAACTTTGTACCTGGGTCGGTAGTGTGTTCTTTCCTCTCCACTTGTTGGGTTACTACTCTATCACTCTCCTAAGCATGTATTGATGCTTAGATTATGCTCAAACTTCTCAAATCACAATGCCCCAATTCTTAGGGTTCCTAAGTGAACATGCAAGTGAAGAATGAAAGTTTATTATCTTAAATAAGGAGAAGATGAAGAAAATGAAACTTACTTAACCAAGAGTAGCTTTGAAATTCACCATCCTTCCTCAAAATTTCTTTCTTCTCTTATTCCCTTTCTTTCTTTCACGTTTTTCCCTTCCTTTCTCTACCCAATTTCCAACTTTTGGAATGAGGGAATAGTGCCCTATTTATAGAGGAAGGGGCTGATTTTTGTGATGGATTTGGATGGTTAGGATTAAGCCACTTCATCTTTTCTAGACCAATCCCGAAATTTACTGTAGTTGTCGTTGTTTTAGCGTTTTTGACTCATTTCGGGTTCGAATTTGGAAAAATAACCAACGTGAAAGTTGTAGCTCTCAGTCTTAGCTTTTCGGGCGATATAAAATTCATAAAAATCGGAGATCGTATGAAAAAGTTACGGCCCGATTACTAAAAGCTGTTTGAGGTGGAACATAAACTAAATTCCGCGTCAAACTTTCAAGAAGTCTTCTGAATGTCTCAAATGCCATTTTATGAGCACGTACTTGCTTGAACATGATTTTATTAAGTATTATTCCTCTGAATCGTAATAGTCGTCAGGCTCCGGTACCATACAAGTCGTCAGGTTCACCGGATGTTACAAATTCTTCCCCCCTTAATTAGGATTCCTCCTCGAATCCTTTTTAAAACTGAAATCCTGGAGTCTGTCTAGATCAGAGAATCTCAATACTGAACATCTTATCACAATTACATAACTCACATGCTATTTCTTAGGTCACCAACTTACAACCGTCTACATACTCATTCTTGCTTTCGCTCCATCAATTGAATCGTAAGCTAGAAAGTACTATATTTCTGTCTGCATAGACTAATACTTTACGGCCGATCAGCGGTCTTTGCAAAAAAAAAATATGATCGGCCGTGTATCGGCGATTAGGCGGCCGAGTGGCGTCGACGCCGATCACTCGGCCGCACGACTACCACCAACGATTTAGTGGTAGTCGCCTTGGCATGGGGACGCCGAGCGACTACGCGCCGCCTAAGTGCGCCTAGGCGGCGCATTTTAGATCACTGCTACTAAATTAGTACTTTATCTCTTCATTGCTTCATCTAAACAACTTTTCTTTTAAATCTCCAACTTAGGGCTATTTTCCTCTTCCATTCTATTCTTAAACTATATTCAAAGGCTTTATGTTTAGATCTCCTTTCACTATACATACCTTTGATTCTAGGAGTATCTCGAGGCGAACATCGAGATCCATCTTTGTTACTATTATCTAACGAGGGCTAAGAGGGTGGGGTTTGTCCTGGAGTTTTCTCTGATTGCGGTATTCTCACTAATTACCAGTGCTGCGGTTGCAAGTGTTTTTTACCCATGAGCTTAGGTACTTCTGTTAAAGCCATCTGAATTATCTATTTCAGCTTTACTCATAGTTTACTTCTGGCTATAGGTCATACTACTTACTGAGACTCTCCACAAGGCTCATACTCTCTCAATTTCTTGTCGTACTTCCACTATTATCCCTTTCTAAGTTTTTGCTTTGTTATTCAGATTTCCTCCTTATCTCGGTTTTTTGAATCTCCTAAGTCCTCACTTCCTTGGAAACTCCGTATCTTAATACTTGTTATGGCATTGTTACCACTCTTTTGGCTTGGATACTGAACTTTTACTAATCCTGTATAAGTTGGATGTCTAAGCTATGAGAAATTCTGCATAAGTCAGGTATCTTACTTCTGTGTTGCCACATGTTGCTTACTTAATTCCTTACGCTTTCGGACCTTTACTTCTTGGATACTCTTCATTCCACTGTTCAACTATCTTGTAATTTATCTATTCGGCCCCGCTTCCTTTCTTACTTAATCAAATTCTTGTTGAGTTCTAAATTAAGAGGTATACACATACTTCCCACTTCTGGTTGGATTTTCTATATACTTACTGAAGTAAGGTCATTGGAGTAAAAAGAATTATCATTCATTATGCTGGAAGCTGTACCAACCGTTCCATGCCTTACGACTCCTTAATCTTGATCAATCCCTCAGAGGTCATTGCTTACGTTGTTGTTCCCAAGATACAATATCTGTGTCACTATACATACTTAATTCTCTTGTTATTTTCTGTATCCTTTTTACTGTTTTCATATCCCACCTCTTGATTCTAAGTCATGTTATTGAGTTTAATGGGGTTCATTCCTTTGGCTACTTTCTAGATCTTTGCTTTTTATTCTATTTACGGGTTGCAACTTTACCATCTGATCTTTTTGTCTGTACTGGTACTTTTTGGTTAAGTTCTGAGTGTTTCACATCCCATAAGTTTGTTCTTTTGAGTTCACGTGAACTCCTATTATTTATTTATTTATTATTTTTTTTTATCTATGGGTCTCTCACAGGTACTGCTTATCCCTTTTTGGCTTGGGTCAGGTTCTTTCTTTCCTATCTCTTAAATCCGCCTTAGTTCTCTCCTGGGTGGTTTATCATTTAGTGTTTTCTGTTTATGACTTAGGTTAAATTTTCATCGAATTTTCTTACAGTTATCTTTATCTAGGCTAGTATATGGTGGGCGGGAATTTATATCTCAATAGGTACCGACGTTCTTGTTCTGATACTTTGTGTCCTGACATAGTCTATTACTCATGTAAGGTAGGTATGAGATAGACTCGTCAGGGCTGCTTTTTTGATTGGTATCACTGAAGAATGAGAATCTAGTTAACTTAGGGTCACATCCATTTCGGGTTTCTTTGGATAAGGTAATTAATCATTTCCGCTTACAACTTTCATTTGTTTACTTGAGAGCCTGAGTTTGGGGGTTAAAATCTTCTCATTCTTTTGGCATCTCATATCTATTGAAACTCACACTTCTCATCTTCTTTAACTTTCTTGTTCAGTCTTCATTACTCGGGGAATTCGCTACCTATACGAGGTACTCAAAGTCTATAAGGTCTGCTTGGAAAAAATTTTATGAGGAGGAAGGGATTCTTGCTTGGAAGGAAGGAACTTTACTTGAATCTTTTGACATTTTACTCTTGCTTAGGTTTGTTATATTTTCCTTTACTACAAATTCTGGTGGTATCTTTTACTATCTGACCTTATATCTCTATTTCTTGCTATCATCTGGTTACTTTAATCATCTGTGTTTTTATCCTTTACATTTCTTTCTAGCTTTTTATTTCTCTTTCTACTTCCATGAGTAGGTATCCTTAGAACTTTGCTATCTTATTCTGTCTCTTTACTTTTCCCTTTCTCTAGCTGCTTAAAAATCTATACATCCTTCTTACTTCTTATAACTCTCTCTTCCCACTCTCTGGGTAACATTTCTTAGTACCGTATTTTCTGGTTTTATAGCTTAATTTGAACTTCTGCTAATAATTCAGGATGATAACGGAAGGATTTTCAAAGAATATAATTATTTCTAGAGAAAAATACTTAAATAGTTCAGGAATTCTTACTAACCTGTCTATAGAACTTCGAGAACGTACTCGAGAATCAAATACTGAAGAGGTAATGGCTCGTATACGGGTATCCCGGACATACTGCGTATACCAGACCCCAGCACTCTGCCCACTACAATCACTGACTCTCTAGACCATGCTCTGATACCATTTTTGTAACATCCCTGATTTGGAGATGCTACCGACAGGGAATAGGCCGTCCTATCCCCCTGAGCCTCTATCTCTCTGACAATTGCTAATCTCATTTTATACACATCCTCATGCATGGAACCAATGCCCAACTCATTGACATAAACACATAACTCAATACTCGTTACTGTTCTCTTAAAAACAAATGCACTTTACAACTCTGCTAAGAACACTTGTACTTATTACAATGACTGATGCAAAGCTATTATCTAATACATAACTTTACTGTACTCTATTCGCTTTGATCTGATGGACTCAACACCCCAGTGACTGCCTTCAGTATCCATCCGCTCGTCCTTCGGGTACCTGCAAAACAGAACACTGGGAGTGGGGGGTTAGACCGTTGTACGATCTAAGTGAGTGGACGAAAACTGAAAAACTGCTATAAAAATATTTGGTTCTGAAACCAAGGTTCAAGAAATAGCTTTATACGGAAACTTTTTCTGTCTGAAAACTCTGAGTTTCTTTCTGAAAATCTATTATGAGCTCTTTTCTGCAAAACTTATCTTTTCTAAAAGTGCCTTATAAAACTGTTGTTTTCAGAAAACTTTATTTTCTGAAAACTGTATCCGTCTCTGAAAACCTGACGTATGGGGGCGTTACGTATCACCGTCCCTCATACGCCTAACTAGAGCCAGAAATGCAAATTCATGTCTTTGGGGCGTTACATATCGCCGTCCCCCAAGCCTCTGAACTAGAACTGGGGGTGCGGATCTATGCTATCCTCCAAGCTCTGAAACTAGGATCTAGGGGCATATGTCATCTTTAGTCCTGAATTAGGATCTGGGGGCGTTACGTATCGCCATCCCCCTAGCTCTCTACATGTGCACATGTTATCCGCCAATTCCATGTTTGTATCCAGTTACATACTGAGGTGAATTTTTCCCCATGCCTCGAAAAACATAAACTATATTCTGAAACATCTCTTTCTCAAATATAACTTAAATCATAAACTTTTATGAAATAACTGTAATAAAAATGATCCGATGCCCTAAAGTGTAAAAATAAGTCTGATATAAAAATAACAAAATGAAAGTCAATTTAAAATGGTAGTATCCACTCACTGATTTGGAATCTGGCTGCTGCTATACCATCTCGTCGAAGGAAATTGCAATTCCTGCAATGATCTATAAGCGGTAACTTGGTTAAACTATAAACCATGAGATAAGTTTTGGAACTATGCTAAACTTCTCAATTCAAGTACGTGATATCGTCACTTGGTATATCATACTTGTAATAAGATGTATTATATGTATGCGAACTGATAAGAGACTCCAAGGGTGGTCTCTAACACGCTAGGTTGAAAACGGGATGAACTAAAATTGATTTCTGAAAATTGACTTCGAGTCGGCGCCTTTTTGCGTCGCGACGCACCCACGATAGAACTAGGCAGAGCATTTCTTGGAACCGCGTCGCGACACGAGCTAGTCATTCAAAAAAAACAGAATCAGAGGGCAATCAGACCCATCACCTTCAACTCTTCAACCCCATTTCCAATCTTACAACAAAACAAAACAACTCAACATATTTTATTTTAAATTCCTAATCCAAGCACAAACCATAATCTAGCTGTTTGCGCAATTTTTATGCGTGAAGAAAGAAGAGCGTGTAAGGTTCAAACCTCCTGAGACAATGTCCCAGCAAGGGGTGTTTGATTAAGTGAATAAGCCTCCAAGGGGCGCAAGCACACAAGTTACAGTCCTAAGATTACAATCTAAGAAATGAAAAATAAAAATATGCTCATTTGAGTCTTCATTTTGATTGGGGTCTTCTCTTAGTATGGGTAGGCTTTTATAGTGAAGCTTGTCAACCGTTTTAGGCGGTTCCAGTATCTCCCTGCAGCTACAAGATCGTGCCTGTAACCGCTGAGCTGCGTGTCTCAACTGCTTGGTTATGGAGGGAAAACCGTCCAACTGCTACGATCGTGGAAGTAACCGCATCATGGGTTTTCGCCCTAACCATTGGTCCGGTCGTCCCAAGCTCTTCGTCGCTCTTCGGCCCATCGTCCTTCTTCTTTTCGTTCTTCCTTTCGTCCTAAGGCGACTTCATCCTATGGTGGGGATTTTCGTCTACCAACACTAGCATTATCACAAAATACAATTTCCCCAACACATCTTTACACCAAAACTTTATCCCATGACAATACCCTCACAACACCTACAAAATACACACTAACCAAGCTCTCCTAAGCATGTATTGACGCTTAGATTATGCTCAAACTTCTCAAATCACAAGTGAACATGCAAGTGAAGAATGAAAGTTTATTATCTTAAATAAGGAGAAGAAGAAGAAAATGGGACTTACTTAACCAAGAGTAGCTTTGAAATTCACCATCCTTCCTCAAAATTTCTTCTTTCTTCTCTTATTCCCTTTCTTTCTTTCACGTTTTTCCCTTCCTTTCTCTACCCAATTTCCAACTTTTGGAATGAGGGAATAGTGCCCTATTTATAGAGGAAGGGGGCTGATTTTTGTGATGGATTTAGTATTAAGCCACCTCATCTTTTCTAGACCAATCCCGAAATTTACTGTAGTTGTCGCTGTTTTAGCGTTTTTGACTCATTTCGGGTTTGAATTTGGAAAAATGACCAACGTGAAAGTTGTAACTCTCAGTCTTAGCTTTCCGGCGATATAAAAAATTCATTAAAATCGGAGATTGTATGAAAACTTTACGGCCCGATTACTAAAAGTTGTTCGAGGTGGAACATAAACTAAATTCCGCGTCAAACTTTCAAGAAGTCTTCCGAATGTCCCAAATGTCATTTTATGAGCACGTACTTGCTTGAACATGATTTATATTAAGTATTATGCCTCCGAATTATAATAGTCGTCAGACTCTGGTAGCATACAAGTCGTCAGGTTCACCGGATGTTACAGAGGCGGGGTGAGAAGCATGTAGAAGTGACACAAGAGGGCTGAATGCAAGGAGGCTCAATGCAAGCAAGCTCAGGCTGGACACAATAAAAGGATTCTTTCGTACTGGCTCAGACTCAAGGGATGAGGTCTTGATAAGAGTTGGACTAACAGCACAGCGGAGGGAAAGATCAAAATCAGAGAGCATTATATGTCCATCATCCTTCACAAGGACATTTTCTGGCTTAAGGTCACGGTAGATGATACCAAGCATGTGAAGATATTCGACCCTGCCACATAAAACCTGGAAAGTGAAATGAAAATAAGCAACATCACCATCAAATTCATGAAATGCAACAAGTTATCATTGAGCTTTCCATAAACGAGTTTCCATAAATGAGTCTGAAAAGCAGCAAGTTGAAATGGAAATAAATAAATAAACCTGACACCCCAACATCAAGTAATCACTGCTTCCAATGGATTCTAAAGAGATGTGTATTGAATTTTTTACTCTCAACTATACAATACAAGAAAAATGTTCACAGTGAAGTGTAACAAGTTGTTTCTCCTCAAACATAAAGATAATAAAAAAGACATAGAAATCACAATCTGCAACAACAAATTTTCTTAATTCCATATTATCTGCAGTAAAGAGTTCTACAACTGCTTCTAAGCCTCTTGAGTTTTTATCTAGCAAAAAGATAAGGCATTGATTGTTGCAGGCAGCAGATTCTTGAACAGGAATGACCAGACCATAAACATGCTTCTAAATTTCAGGAGAAGTGAAACGGAGATTGCACAATCATGGGTATCAAAAAAAAGTGCTAACAATTGATAATCACAGGTTCGTCAACCAAAATATTCATAGCACTAGATTAAGAAACCAAATACCAATTCGAAAGTTAGGTTAATCATACTTCACCACCTGCTCGGGAAAATGTTTGCCTGGCTGTTTCTGCCTCAGTGTGTGCAAGTCTCCTCCAGGACAGAACTCTATTACCAAACATGAGAACTTATCCGTCTCAAAGTGGGTATAAAGCATTGGAAGAAAGGGATGGTCTAGAGATTGCAATATCTCTCTCTATCTGAGCCCGAAGCAGCTTCTTACACCCTGCTAAAGATGCTTTATCCATTACCTTCATTGCAAAGTAGCATTTAGTTCCACTCAACTCCGAAAGATACACACTCCCAATATCCCCACAACCCAACCTTCTGAGCAGTCTAAAATGGCTTAAACCCAAAACTCGATCTCTAGTTCTCACAGCTTGGATGGCTTCCCATGTCAAGTCATTTGCTTTATGGGGCTTATTGATACTGCTACTGAAGCTGCTACATGTGCTCTCATCACTCACATCACTACTTGTGCTTCCTCTACAGATACCGCTCTTGCCACACTCAACAAAATCAAGACGATCATTAATTAGTGCACTTCCACTAGTTTTTGCAAGACTGCTGGTGCCATCGCTAAGTTTGGCAGAAACTGAACTGTTTTTCACACTTCCATACTCTGATGTCTTCTTTTCTTGATCAACAGAAACATCCTGGGAGCCTCTAACATCACTTGCAGCAGATTTTTGTTCCATATTATATTTAAGTTGACCAATCAAAGAATCAATAGACCCCTTCTGATTCGAATTTGAGGAAGTTATACTTCGAGAAGCTTCTATTGCAAGTTGCTTTGTGGTGTTATCGACTGATTTTGGTAATTGTTTGGGCGAAACCAGCTCTAGTTTGATTGTCTTTGATCCATTTAAGGGGAATGATGTAGGATCATCTGCTCCAATTTTTTGAAAACCAGCTGGTTTTGTAGTTCTTTTGAGGAAGCTTTGGCAACAATTTTTGAGGCCATCAGAGTATTTAGAAATCATTAGATATACATCAGATCAAACACATACATCTCCCAGTAACCTCCGCAGAAAGCAATTGCAACAGAGCAAACAGAAGCCCAACAATTCTCTCTCGAATCTGCAAACAGAAACAAAATCAATTAGACATCAAAATAGGGGAGACATTTAACCCCCCCAACCGAACCCCAAAAAAAAAAAGTTTTCCATGCATAATTGAAACCGGAGTTAAGAAAGAAAAATTAAAAATATTTTAACAGGTAGCATAAAAATCAGCTCATAGCTAAACACAGACACACCATTAGCCACTATACAAAGAGAGATCCGAGATGCAAAATTTAATAACCAAACAGTAGAACTTATCGCCAATTATTAAATCAAATTATTTCCACCATGAATTAAGAGGATTCACTCGAAGAATGAACAGTAACAGACCTTATTTTGACATATAAACGAAAAACATTAATTACAAAAGAAAATCAGATATACAGAACAACTAAATTGACTAATGGATCACCGGAATTGCTAAAAATAAACTCAGATAATTAATTAATCCAGCTAAATAATGCATTAAAAATACAAACCTCGGCCAGCTAAATCAGATAATGGGAAAACAAATTAGAATCGACAATATAAGCATGAACATCAAGGCTCAAGCTAACATAACAACCAGATCTTGATTACAAAAAATAAAGCAATGGCAGCTGGAAAACTTGGCTAGGAATGATTACAGAATGCTTACCGGCTTCGATTCGGTATATTCTAATTACTCCAACACAGATCCAAAACAACAAACAGACCCATATACAAAATCTAAAAGTACAAGGCAAAGTAACAAAAACCCATTAAACTAAACATGGTACTGCTTTCAAGGATCAAAAACCTAAGTGCGTTGATTTTTCAATTTGTGTTCTAATTTTTTGGGAAGTGATATAAAGGAGATCTCTTTGAAAGCTGAACTGTACATAAACAAACTTTTCGTGTAGAGAGAGAGTATAAAAATGTAATGCTTGTGGTAATCTAGTAACAAAAATCATACAGTCACACTCTCTTATTTAAAATTTTACAATTATTTTTACGGGAGCTACAATGATTACTATAAATTATTGTAATTATAATGAGAAAATTTGTAAAATTTTAAGTTTAGAGTGTGTGAATGTATCATCTAAATATTAGAAAAAGGCAGAGGTAGAGATGACAAAAAGCCTAAATTATTATTATTATTATTATTATTAATATTATTATTTTTAATTTTATTTTATTTTATTTTATACTTGAAGACAGCAAATTTTGATTGCTTGTGTGTGACTGAACTGAACTAAAGGGGTTTGATTAGTTGAGTCACCAAACTGGTCTCACATGGAAAAAGGGAAATTAGGATTGTTGAACAAGCCTAATCTAAATTGGGTCAATACTTTGCAATAAGATAGGCAAATATAATCATATATTATATATATATAATATTATATATATATATATATATATATATATATATATATCTAGTAACAAAGCTTATAAAAATCTAATAATGTGCTTGTAGTAGTGGGGGCCATTTAACATATTGGAATTGCAAAATTTGCAATGAATATGAGTTGCATACATTTGCAAATTGGTGGTGGGGTTTGGTTAATTAGCTGCCAGGTTCTCCTATTTTAAGGCAGCCTATAAGGATCCTTTTCTCTCCTTTAAAAAACTTTTCGGAAATTACTTTCATTACTGTATTTGTTGTGGGAGTGGGAACATAAGTCATGCTGGACCCAAAATCCTAAATTCATCGATATATATTCGATCGGACATCCGGCTAGATATAATTATCTCTGTAACTATAGTAATTGAAGATCTGCATAGTCATTTCTATATCGGTACAACTAGATACATGTCTGATTATACATATATTTTCAATTTTATATCTTGCTGGACACGTATTTTGAATTTCGCATCCGGCTGGACATCAATTCTGAAAGTTGGAAGTTACAATAATCCTGATCAGGAGCAAAATCCTGATCAGTTTGGAGTGTTGTTGGCAGTTGTAAGCTCATTTGGATATGTTTTGCTCAAGGTTAGAGCAGTAAGGGTCTGATGGGTGCACATGGGCTATTAATTTATTTGGAGGGAGTTGTCTTTTGCTCATAAGGGCTGTTTGTTGTCTGATTCTGCTGGAGCTGGCATGCATAATAGGTGTTGATCTTGAGGACTGCTTCTGTTGGGGCTGCTCCGTGTATATGGGGTTGGCATCATCCAGAATGTACTACGTCGGTTGGTTCTCTCTGATGCAAATATCAGAGGGGTGCTTATGGTCTGATTCAGGATGTAGCACGCTCGTTTCTTGGGCTATATTCTGGTTGGGCTAGTTATGCGTGGCTGGTTTTGTTCTGATTTAGTCTGGGCTGGTTTTGGTTTTTATTGCTATCGTTTTTTTCACTTGGGTTGAGTGAACGGGCCGGTCTATGCGAGTGGGCTGGCATTACATGCGAGGATGGCTGATTTGACTTCTTGCTCCAGCTTGAGTTGCATTTCCGTTTATGGGCTAGATTCTTGGGTTTTGCTGTGTCCTCCTTTCACAAGTTGGCTGCTGCAAGCATCTGTATTTGTGCTTGTTGGGTTGGGGTCTGTGCATATAAGATGTGTTGTGGGCTAGACCTTGGTCTCTTGGGTTTATTGTGGTTGTTTTTACACGTGTAAGTTGGCAAAACGCACATCTGGGCTTTGATTTTTGGGAGCTATCCGTGCACATCGTTGCGTTATAACACGTGGGCTCGCTTGGTATCTTGTTTGGCGTTGGGATAGAATGGCTAGTTTGTCGTATATGGGCTGATGCTTTCCTGCACGCGTGGGTTTGGATGGTAACTTTTTTTGTTTTTGGATTAGCGTGGGCTGGGCTTTTGTGATGATGGCCTGGATCTTGGGCTCTTGAGCTTTGTTTGGGCCATTTTCGCCACTAACCGAGCATATGGGTTGTCTAAGATTGATGTATTTTCTTTGTTCGTGATGGGCCTGCTGCGTGTCACGGTCCTAGGTCAGGCTAGGACGTGCAGTCACTTTACAAAGGAGCTCATGGTTCGGGACATCAGCTTAAGGTCGTTAAGGGTTATATGTACCCTTCATGTACCCTTGTACTGGTAAGTTTCCATCCGTGAAGCCTTATTCCGAAGTTTGCCTGGAGATTTAGAAACGTGCTCCCTTACCGTTAGGAGCTGGCCTAGTTGTGATGCGTTGTGAAGGAACCTATATTTCGGAATGCCGGATTGAGCTTGCTCCAAGCCCTAAGTAACTCTTATGGGTAGATGTACTGGGAAGTTCTCACTCTTGGGGTCCCGTTCTAAAGTTTGGCGGGAGATTTTGAGATATGTTAGCTTGCCGCTAGTCGTTAGCCTAATTTGGTGCATTGTGAAGGAGCTAACGACCCGGGGTGTCGAATCGAGTGGGACCAAGTTCCAAAGTGAATCTTATGGTCACTTGTACTGGGAAAATTTCAGCCCCAGAGTTGGATTTCGAGATTTGTCGGGAGATTTTGGCAGTAGGGCCACTTTTAGGTCTTTTCCGCTAAAGTGGTGGTGTTGTGGAAACCTATCAAGACGAGCTCGTTTAGGGACGAGATTTTAACCCAAAGTCGCTTATATGGTGGCTTACTGAATGCCCGGAAGAGTTCCTGAAAACTCCTCTTAAGATAGATTTTAGAGGGGGGTGTGACAACTCAAGCGCTAGGTGTGTATACTGGTGAGACATGTGCAATGTCTTTAAAACCTCTTTGGGGGGGGGAAGCCTAGGTGAACCTTGGGAATGGCCAATGGGGCTTCGGTGGTCTTGGGGCTTTAGCCGTGAACCCTCTTGCCCTTAGACAACGTTGGGACAATGATGTATTGTCGAGATTGAGTTAGCGGGAAAATGCCATATTTTATATCCGGTTGTGCTATTTGAGTGGCGGGTCCCGGTGTAGAACGGGCCCGCTGTAGACAACAAGACCTGGGCGACGCATTTCTAGGCTCGCGGCCTAGTTGGGAGTACAGAGTAGTTCGCGGAGGAACCAAACCGGAGAATGATGGAGTCGCCACCCGGTGTGAACCGGGATAAAGATTTAAGGCCGCACTCACCCCTCGCAAGGGAAGACCTCAAACCGTTGGGTTCGGAATGGTCCCTTACTTATGTCACTTGTGATGATATGATTTGTGCAATAAATTAACCGAATCTATTCAACATTCATGCTCAAAGGTATTTAGATCTAACATGCATTCGCTAAATAAATCATATTCTAAGTTTTCATGCTTGAAAGTAAGTCTTTGAATGGCAAACACGATATCACACAATGAGCATATTGAACCATTAAATCAAAATAAACGAATCACTATTCAAACATGAACATAAACCAATCAAAATAACATGCATAAAGATAACATAATCATGCTTTGAAATTAAATAACAAAACTAAATTAAATCATGCTTTAAATAATAACTAAACAACCTATAAACTATAACATGTTCAAATACAAATTTGGATGAGACGAGATACGTGTATCTTAAGTGGTACGTGGCATTGTATCCCGAGTTCAGACCATACTACCGTCCATTCGGAATCGGCTATGGAATTTGCGTCCGGGTTTCCATCCGATATACCACAAAAGGAACACATATCCCGCTCATCCAACAATCACACCATGCCTCAAATGACTCTCATGCAATGATATATCAAAATAAATAAAACAAAAATAAAGAAGATAAATAAAAAGGGTGCCCTCAGGTCTAACCTCTTTTGTCGTCTCACGAAAGGGCGTTACACGTCCGTTGGAAGGGTGAATGATCCGCAACTCTTTCGGTTCACCAACTCAACGTCTTTCCTCGCTGTTTTGCTGTTCGGGTTGCTATTTTTACTCCGTTTCGCTGCTGTTTTTAGGCTACTGTTTTGGTCGTTCAGTGGACTGTTTCGGCACGATTTTTGTCTCGGTTTGGGCTGCGGTTTTGGACTGTTTTGAGGCAGATTTAGGGGCTACTTGGGCGTGTTTTAGAGGGGTGCAGGGGTTGGTTTCAGTGGCTTTAGGAAGGCTTGTTATTTTCGGCTATGGGGGGAGGAGAATGAGAGAAATTCTTGTTATTTCTTGCTTACAATGGGCGTCAATAGGAAGGCTTCTTTTTCTTGTGTATATGCGTCAACTAGAGGAGGAGAAGAGGTTTGGTGAAGGGTGGTTTATATAGAGAAGGGTTAGGGTTGACAAGGGAAGGGATTTTGTGCATTTAATTAGGATATGATTTTGTTTTAAACAAGGAAATCAAGGATAGATGGGGGGACAAAATATTTTATTTTAGGAAGTTGTAATATTTAATTTGTGTTGGTTTAGGAATACAATATTTTAAGTTTGGGAATAATCTTATTAGATTGAGAATATAATTGGTTGATTGATTTTAAATTAGGCATGATTTTAGTTTAAGTTAGGTAAATATCTTATTTAATTGGTAAATGTTTAAATATTTCATTTTTAATGTTTAATGTTTAAATTAATATTTATTTATTTAATTTGGGATGTGTTTTATGGGCTTTGGGGAGCTAAATGGGCTGGGTGTGAGGCTAGCAGCAAAACCAGAATTACCGACATCGTTTGAACGCTTCCTCGAACGCGACACGAACACCCGCAATCTGTTTCCCGTTCGAACGAAGTAGCGAACGCAGCACTAACGAAGACAGTGAGCTTGTTTATTCTGAATTTCCCCTTCCGATATCCGTTTCCCGCGGCTTTCGTGACTCAAAAGGTAGTGCCTCCAAATGAGGCTCATCATCGGGTTTCACATGCGAAAATGCAATGCCTACAGTCGCCCCCACTTTGATGGGACTTGTGTAGTGTGTGACTTTGAACAATCCTATCAAAGTTATGCAATGCATTTTACTTACCTGGCTCGGCTGCCGCCTCGAGTTGAGTTGGTGATGTAGTGGACCTCGATCCTGGGACGTATCCCCATAACTGTAAGTGACTTGGGCCTTGGCCCTAGAATTTATTCCAAAACTGAGATTTATTCTTGGATTCGTTCCAAAACTGAGATTTGTTCTCGGATTCATTCCAAAACTGAGATTCGTTCTCGGATTTATTCCAAAACTGAGATTCATTCTCGGATTCATTCCCAAACTGAGATTCGTTCTCGGATTCATTCCAAAATTGAGATTTATTCTTATGGATTCCTTCCGTATTCTGAGATTCATTCTCTGGATTCCTTCCAAATTCTGAGATTCATTCTCTGGATTCCTTCCAAATTCTGAGATTCCTTCTCTGGATTCTTTCCAAACTCTGATGATGTGGGCCTCGGCCCTAGGATTCATTCCATAACTCTGACGACGTGGGCCTCGGCCCTAGGATTCATTCCTGGATTCATTCCATAATTTTGACGACGTGGGCCTCGGCCCTAGGATTCATTCCCGGATTCATTCCTGGATTTATTCCAATCTTTGATGATGTGGGCCTCGGCCTTAGGATTCATCCTCAAAACTGATACTGACGTGGGTCTCAACCTTGTGACTCATCCCCAAGCTGATACTGATGTGGGCCTCGACCCATGCTGATACTGATGTGGGCCTCGACCTATACTGATACTGATGTGGGCCTCAACCCCGGGACGCATCCCCAAGCTGATACTGATATGGGCATCGCCCCAAACTGGTACTGACATGGGCCTCGCCCCATACTGATACTGATATGGGCCTCGCCCCATACTGATACTGATGTGGGCCTCGCCACAGATGCTGATATTGATATGGGCGTCGCCCCCAGACTGATATGGGCCTCGCCCCAAACTGATACTGATATGGGCCTCGCCCCCAGACTGATACTGATGTGGGCCTCGACCCTGGACTCATCCCCAAAACTGATGCTGATGCTGATGTAATGTTTCATTCTCGAACTGTACTGTATGAGATGGTCCATTCCTGAACTGTGCTGTGAGGTGATCCATTCCCGAACCGTGCTCTATTCTCGGAGTGCCATTCCCGGCTTTGTTCATTCCTGAACTGTAATTCATTCTCCGATTGCCATTCCTAGTAGAACTGATCTGATATCTCCATACCCGGAGTGCCGTACCTGGTAGAGCTGATCTGATATCTCCATACCCGAAGTGCCGTATCTGGCAGAACTGATCTGATATCTCTATATCCAGAGTTTCGTACCTGGAATAACTGATACTGAACCAATGTGGGCCTCGCCCACAAAATGCTATACCCGGCATAAATAATACTGAACCAATGTGGGCCTCGCCCCAGAATGCCATACCCGGCAGAACTAATACTGAACCAATGTGGGCCTCGCCCCCAGAATGCCATACCCGGCAAGCCTGCTATTGATGCTGATGATAATGTGGGCCTCGCCCCCAGAGTGTCATACCCGGCAAAACTGATGCTGATAATAATGTGGGTCTTGCCCTATGATTCATTCTTGGATTCATTCCAAAACTCTGACAGCGTGGGCCTCGGCCCTATGATTCATTCTCGGGTACTGTCGGCGATGTGGGCCTCAACCCTGGGATCCTGAAACTGCTGGTGATGTGGGCCTCAACCTTGGGATTCATTCCCGGATTCATTCCAAAACTCTAACGATGTGGGCCTCGACCCTGAGATTCATTCCAAAACTCTGCTGATGTGGGCCTCGGCCCTGGGATTCATTCCAAAATTCTGCTGATGTGGGCCTCGGCCCTGGGATTCATTCCCTGGATTCATTCCAAATTCTGACGACGTGGGCCTCTGCCTTGGGATTCATTCCTTGGATTCATTCCAAAACTCTGATGAAGTGGTCCTCGACCCTGGGATTCATTCCCGAAACTGCTGATAATGTGGGCCTCGACCCTGGGATTCATTCCCCTGGGATTCATTCTCGAAACTGTTGATAATGTGGGCCTCGACCCTGAGTTGATACTGATGTGGGCCTCGACCCTGGGATTCATTCCTGAAACTGATGCTGACAACGCGGGCTTCAACCCTGGGACTCATCCCTAAAACTGATATCAATACTGGTGCGGGCCTCGCCCCCGGGACTCATCCCTAAAACTGAAACTGATATGGGCCTCAACCCTGGGACTCATCCCCAAAACTACTATTCATATGTTGCTGATTCTGGTTGGCTTATCTTTGCTGCTTTCTCTTTTTCTTCTTTGAAATATGTGAATACAAAACAAAACAAACACAAAAAAAGAATGCAAAATATGTTACGTGCATGCATACATGTATGAATGAATTTCTTATTCCGCTGTGTTAGGTCTTCCGTCAATTCTCCAAGTGATTGCTCAGTCTTCTCCCTGGTCTCATGGCTCAATTTCTTGTTATTCCTCTTATTCACGGGGTGGTAGACTGGTCTCTCACAGTCTTAATTTGGCTTTTCTCCGCTGTTTGCACTTGGTCAAGATGAACCACATGGTGGGGCCTTCCATATCATCATACTATATCACATGCTACAAAATATTTCCAATAGTTATACATATTATCGTCCTCAATGAATGCCCAGTAATGAAACCAGAGAACATTCAAAACACTCAATGCAACTCAAATCTGAGTTTTTGAATAAATGATCTATGCCAGACTCAAAGTGTGTGTGTGCAAAGATTCTTTCACAGCTTGATCCTTAAGCAAGCCAACTTAATGATTTCATTTCAAAAATCGGGATCGGTGGGTCAAACCAACCTAGATGTCTCAATTATGTTCCACAATTGCTTTTTCGTGCTCAATGTGGTATGGTTTTATCTTTCTTTTCCTTTGTCTCTCATTTTTTTCTTTTCATTTTGAACTTTTTCTTTTTTTTTCTTTCTCTTTTTTTTTTTTCAACACACCTACCCTTTAAGGTAGCATTTCTCCTCATGGTGGTCCTAATACTCGCCCATGGGTAGCTTCACGCTTATCGGTTATAGGCGGTTTATTATTTTATTTATTTTTTCTTTAGAGACTTTTTTTTTCAACCATACCACACATCATAACACAAACAAGTCAGGATAGACATCTAAGCAAACGGTCATTCATCGACCCGCAAATTCTTCAACTAGTCACCTTGCCAACTACTCAGATTTTCAACCGCTAAGAACCTATAATGAAGTGCTTACGACTCTAGCATAGATCAACAATTCAAAGAATCAGATAAAAGCACATCAAGAGTTTATCGTTTCTAAGATTTCATCCTAAAGCAAACGATTTCATCATCCGATTTATGTCTAACTATCAATGACTAAAAACAAACAACAAATTTTTTTTTTCTTTTTTTTCTCTTTTTTCTTTTTTCCTTTTTCTTTTCCCTCTTTTTTTTTTTTCTCTTTTCTCTCTTTTTTCTCTTTTTTTTTTCTTTTTTTTTTGAAGGCCCCCCAATGGTCTTTCGTTCATTGCCATGAGGTTTTCTGTTTCTCGATTTCCTCTTCCCCGCTATCCATGTTTGCTAAACTCCTATTGACAAACCTCTTTTTTTCCTCTAACCCAACAGATATCTATGATGGCTTTTAAGACACAGAGGGTTAACATGATGCATGTATGCATGAGATGCATGCGATGTATGAGATTTAATATGCATGTGGTTATCAAAAGCATAAAGGGGCAACTTCTATAGGATATACAACTATGGTTCTCATGCGGGTTTATAACAATACATTTGATTGAACTCCCTCAACCCACTATAGAAACGGTCAACTAATGCACAAATTATACACATCACAAGACATGATTTCGGGGCCAATTCTCTTATCCCCAGTGGAGTCGCCAGACTGTAGACAACAAGACCTGGGCGACGCATTTCTAGGCTCGCGGCCTAGTTGGGAGTACAGAGTAGTTCGCGGAGGAACTAAACCGGAGAATGATGGAGTCGCCACCCGGTGGTGAACCGGGATAAAGATTTAAGGCCGCACTCACCCCTCGCAAGGGAAGACCTCAAACCGTTGGGTTCGGAATGGTCCCTTACTTATGTCACTTGTGATGATATGATTTGTGCAATAAATTAACCGAATCTATTCAACATTCATGCTCAAGGGTATTTAGATCTAACATGCATTCGCTAAATAAATCATATTCTAAGTTTTCATGCTTGAAAGTAAGTCTTTGAATGGCAAACACGATATCACACAATGAGCATATTGAACCATTAAATCAAAATAAACGAATCACTATTCAAACATGAACATAAACCAATCAAAATAACATGCATAAGATAACATAATCATGCTTTGAAATTAAATAACAAAACTAAATTAAATCATGCTTTAAATAATAACTAAACAACCTATAAACTATAACATGTTCAAATACAAATTTGGATGAGACGAGATACGTGTATCTTAAGTGGTACGTGGCATTGTATCCCGAGTGCAGACCATACTACCGTCCATTCAGAATCGGCTATGGAATTTACGTCCGGGTTTCCATCCGATATACCACAAAAAGGAACACATATCCCGCTCATCCAACAATCACACCATGCCTCAAATGACTCTCATGCAATGATATATCAAAATAAATAAAACAAAAATAAAGAAGATAAATAAAAAGGGTGCCCTCAGGTCTAACCTCTTTTGTCGTCTCACGAAAGGGCGTTACACGTCCGTTGGAAGGGTGAATGATCCGCAACTCTTTCGGTTCACCAACTCAACGTCTTTCCTCGCTGTTTTGCTGTTCGGGTTGCTATTTTTACTCCGTTTCGCTGCTGTTTTTAGGCTACTGTTTTGGTCGTTCAGTGGACTGTTTCGGCATGATTTTTGTCTCGGTTTGGGCTGTGGTTTTGGACTGTTTTGAGGCAGATTTAGGGGCTACTTGGGCGTGTTTTAGAGGGGTGCAGGGGTTGGTTTCAGTGGCTTTAGGAAGGCTTGTTATTTTCGGCTATGGGGGGAGGAGAATGAGAGAAATTCTTGTTGTTTCTTGCTTACAATGGGCGTCAATGGTAATGCTTCTTTTTCTTGTGTATATGCGTCAACTAGAGGAGGAGAAGAGGCTTGGTGAATGGTGGTTTATATAGAGAAGGGTTAGGGTTGACAAGGGAAGGGATTTTGTGCATTTAATTAGGATATGATTTAGTTTTAAACAAGGAAATCAAAGGATAGAGGGGGGGACAAAATATTTTATTTTAGGAAGTTGTAATATTTAATTTGTGTTGGTTTAGGAATACAATATTTTAAGTTTGGGAATAATCTTATTAGATTGGGAATATAATTGGTTGATTGATTTTAAATTAGGCATGATTTTAGTTTAAGTTAGGTAAATATCTTATTTAATTGGTAAATGGTTTAAATATTTCATTTAATGTTTAATGTTTAAATTAATATTTATTTATTTAATTTGGGATGTGTTTTATGGGCTTTGGGGAGCTAAATGGGCTGGGTGTGAGGCTAGCAGCAAAACCAGAATTACCGACACCGTTCGAACGCTTCCTCGAACGCGACACGACACCCGCAATCTGTTTCCCGTTCGAACGAAGTAGCGAACGCAGCACTAACGAAGACAGTGAGCTTGTTTATTCTGAATTTCCCCTTCCGATATCCGTTTCCCGCGGCTTTCGTGACTCAAAAGGTAGTGCCTCCAAATGAGGCTCATCATCGGGTTTCACATGCGAAAATGCAATGCCTACACCCGCAAGAGTATGCGTTGAGATAGCTTTTGAGCTTTCATAAATCAATAAAATTACGGGTCTGTTCCCTCCCCAACTATGGGAAATTAGGGACCGAGGTTTTGAGAAGGCTGACTTACACGGGACGTGACCGTGGTAAGTGCCGCACGAGCCCTTTCTCCGTTAAGGAAAAAGTTGGCCCGTGACACTGCGCATGTGATCCGGGCTTATGATCAAAGCTGTGAGCCATCATTCAGTTTTCTTGGTTCATTGATTAGTAGCTGTTCTTAGCTGCTTGGATTGTGTAACTTTCGGGTATCTTTGGTACATTTGTACAATTTTCTCTTGGAATAAAATTTTGTAATTTTGTAATTTTTTAAAAAAATTTTAGTGTTTATGATTTATGAGTTTGTAGTGGCCGCATGTGCATTCGAGGCTGCTTTTGATGTGATACTTTTTAAGGTCTTCTCTAATGGGCTTCTTATCAGGTGACTTGGGCATGTGTGGGCAAATATATGTGTTTGTTTGTGGTTGAGCTCGGGCTGGTAATTGTTTATGTGGGCTGGAGTTTTTTTAGTTATAAGGGATGGCTTTGGTGGCTTAATGTGGGCTGGTTAGTGGGCCGATGCTTGCACTCAGACCTGGTGATTTGAGGGGAAGCGTTTTGAAGGGCTGGGGGCGAGTTTTATTATTTTGTGTTGGTTTTGCTGAGGCTGAATGAGTGCGTGGGCTGGCTGTGGAACATGTGGGCCGAAAAATGGTCTTAGTGTTGTAGTGACTATATTACGCGTTTGGGCTGGCATTTGTCTTGGCAATTTTCTTTGTGCCGAAAGCTGTCTCTCTACACATGGCCTGATGATCTTTTTGGAAGCAGCTTTTGGAATATAAGGGGGTATTTTGTTGTGCTGGATTGCTTTTGTTGGGCCGTCTATATGTATGGGCTAGCATTAGTATACGAGAGTTGGCGAGTGCTTCATGCTTGGCGCGTGGTGGGCTGGCTTCATTAGGCAGCTTGTGTTGGCAGTGGGCTAATGGTCGCCTAGGTTGCAATGGGCTGCTGCGAAGCATGCTGTCTCTTTCACGTGTGTAAGCTTAAATGGGCCTCTCTCCAATGGCCCGTGAATAGCCTCAATTCTCACGTGATCTGGTTTGGCAGCTCGCGCGTGTAGAATAGGTGATGTGGGATTTAGGATTTTAGGGTGTAGGGATTTTGGGGTTTAGGTTTAGGGTCTACGGTAGGATGGGAGCTCATTTGTGCTAAGTTTTGAGAGAGCTAAGCTTGATTTGGGCTCAAGTCCACCCATTAGGACTTATGAGGGGATCCTTCTCCGAGCATCGTGGCGTCAACCTCAATCGGGATATGCGCCTTCTTCTTGCCAGTTAGATAGAGTGACTTCCTTCCCTTCTAGCTCAGCTTCCGCTTTCTCCGAAAAAACCAGGTTTCTGAAGGCTGCGCGATAAAGATAAAGTCCGCTCTCAATATCTCTTCTGTTTCTCCTCTTCCTTCACTACGAGTAATTCGTCGGACATCCTCACTTCATTCTTATTCTTCATTGAGAGAGACAGACAGAAACTCCCATCCTGGTGAGTTTTGTGAATTTTATGAATCGCTATTCAAATAGTGTTGACGGCTGATTTTGGTCTCAGGGGCAATATGAGAATATTACTCCCGAGACAATCCTCCCTCAATAGTGAATTTGTTTGGTTATGGGGGACCAAAAACAAACTTAGCAGAAGACGGATAATGCGCCAATCAACAAGGAGATTTAACGTGGTTCAGTGGATTTGGATCCGACCTACGTCCACGGGCACAAAGAGGATGATACTTTTTATTACTGAAATATGCTTCTCAGATCTTTTTTGTGTTTACAAGTCAGAGCTTGATGATTCTGATCTCAACTTTTACCTTTCTCTTCCCCCACTCTTTCTCAACTTCTTTTTTACAAGTTTGATGGTAATGAATTTTTTTCTCTCTACACTCACTCTACCATCCTATTTATAATGGTGAAGAAATCAGATTCCTTCTCCTACAAGAATTTCCTAGTTGAAACAATTTATCTTTCCAATAAGGATTCCTAGTCAAAACTATTCCATTTTCCCATAAGGATTCCTAATCAAAACTACATTTACTTCATTTATCCTATTAGGATATTAACTCACCAGTTTTCCTCATGAAAATAGGATAACTTGTCATCTTATCCACAAGGATAGGGTGTTATCTTCTGTAGCACGCCTCGCTATATGCTCGGTCTTCATGAGGTCGGTCATCATGGTTCTTTGAACTGAGAATGCTGCTGTCGATATGATAATGCCCGGTCATCCGATCTTATGTGGTCGGGTTACCGATAATAAAGTGCTCGGCCCCTCACTCATGTGGTCGGGTCGGTATTAATGATCCGGACCAATAAGGGAATTACCCTTTTACCAATGTCGTGCTGCTTAAATGACATAGTGCCCGGAAAACACCATCAACATCTGTCCTCTAGTTCTCGGTTCCAACGAGTATACAAGTTGGTGCCGGGAACTATAAAAAGATGGTGTGCTGATCGCCTTGCTGGTGGTCGCTCCAGAAATCACAGAGAAAAACGCATTGGCTGCAAATCTGGTCATTCCTGCCACCTTCATGTGCTCAGTCAACGAGGATCCCGATATCTACCCTTGGAGAAAATGCTTTGCCCTTATGCTGATGACGATCGACTCGGTGGGACGTAACCCGACCCCAAGCTGAGAATAACATTTGGCTCTGGGGGAATGTCACCTCCCCAGACCAAAAGAGGCCGACTCGGTGGGACGTAACCCGACCCCGAGCTGAAAGAAAGACTTGGCTCTAGGGGAATGTTACATCCCCAGTACAAAGAAGCTGACTCGGTGGGACGTAACCCGATCCCGAGCTGAAAGAAAGACTTGGCTCTGGGGGAATGTTATATCCCCAGTCCAAAGAAGCCGACTCGGTGGGACATAACCCGACCCCGAACTAAAAGAAAGACTTGGCTTTGGGGGAATGTTACATCCACAGTCCAAAGAAACCGACTCGGTGGGACGTAACCCGACCCCGAGCTGAAAGAAAGACTTGGCTCTGGGGGATATTACATCCCCAGTCCAAAGAAGTCGATTCGGTGGGACGTAAACCGACCTTGAGCTAAAAAAAAGACTTGGCTCTGGGGAATGTTACATCCCCAGTCCAAAGAAGCCGACTCGGTGGGACGTAACCCGACCTTGAGCTAAAAAAAAGACTTGGCTCTGGGGGAATATTACATCCCCAGTCCAAAGAAGCCGACTCGGTGGGACGTAACCCGACCCCGAGCTGAAAGAAAGACTTGGCTCTGGGGGAATATTACATCCCCAGTCCAAAGAAGTCGATTCGGTGGGACGTACCCGACCTTGAGCTAAAAAAAAGACTTGGCTCTGGGGAATGTTACATCCCCAGTCCAAAGAAGCCGACTCGGTGGGACGTAACCCGACCCCGAGCTGAAAGAAAGACTTGGCTCTGGGGGAATATTACATCCCCAGTCCAAAGAAGCCGACTCGGTGGGACGTAACCCGACCCCGAGCTGAAAGAAAGACTTGGCTCTGGGGGAATATTACATCCCCAGTCCAAAGAAGCCGACTCGGTGGGACGTAACCCGACCCCGAGCTGAATAAACCATAAGGCCTCGATGAAATAAAATCCAGATCCGAGCCGATCAACCAAGCGACCTCGGCGGAACGAAATCCAGCCCCGAGCCGAATAAACAAGCGGCCTCGGCGGAACGAAATCCAGCCCCGAGCCGAATAACCAAGCGGCCTCGGCGGAACGAAATCTAGCCCCGAGCCGAATAACCAAGCGGCCTCGGCGGAACGAAATCCAGCCCCGAGCCGAATAACCAAGCGGCCTCGGCGGAACGAAATCCAGCCCCGAGCCGAATAACCAAATGGCCTCGGCGGAACGAAATCCAGCCCCGAACCGAATAAACATCGGCCTCGGCGGTACAAGAGCAGACCCGAAGCAGGAAGAAACATCGATCTCGGTGGTACAAGAGCAGACCAGAGCCGGAAATAAACATCAGTCTCGGCGGTACAAGAGCAGACCCGAGCTGGAAAGAAACATCGGTCTCGGCGGTACAAGAGCAGACCCGAGCCGGAAAGAAACATCGGTCTCGGCGGTACAAGAGCAGACCCGAGCCGGAAAGAAACATCGGTCTCGGCGGTACAAGAGCAGACCCGAGCCGGAAGGAAACATCGGTCTCTGCGGTACAAGAGCAGACCCGAGCCGGAACGAAACATCGGTCTCGGCGGTACAAGAGCAGACCCGAGCCGGAAGGAAACATCGGTCTCTGCGGTACAAGAGCAGACCCGAGCCGTAAAACATATATCAACAAAACGGACTCGGCGGTACAAGAGCAGACCCGAGCCGTAAAACATATATCAACAAAACGGACTCGGCGGTACAAGAGCAGACCCGAGCCGTAAAAAAAATATCAAAACTATTGTGTGGGCCACAACAAACAAGCATAAATAAATGTCAGCCTAAGACAGAAGATGTCTTACTCACATTTTTGGGATCTGTTGTCTTTCTTGCAACTCTACAATGGTCACTACAAGTAAAGCTCTTCTTAATACATCCTCTCTGCATCTCAGGTCTCCGCTATCAACTTTGGTCGACCTCAAAAACCAAATGGTCTGTGTACACACTGAGATAGCCTTCTTTCACCAAGCCTTCCACCTGCTCCCGCAGGTCTCTGCACCCATTCGTGGCATGTCCCCTTCCGTTATGGTAAATACAGTATGCCCTACTATTTCCCTCCTCAATCGGGAACCTCCTCAAATTAGGCTCGGCCAACAGACCTTTATCCTGGATTTCTCGAACTATCTGGTGAAATCCCTGACGATCGGTGATTTCCATCTTCTGCCATCGTCTTACTACGCGAGCTGCTTTTTGTTGAGTTCCCTACAGACGGCGCCAACTGTTGACAGTGGATTTTGGTCTCAGGGCAATACAGGAATAT